>JARVXP010000019.1:75000-77500 GCA_029856935.1 Cyclocarya paliurus
TTTTTCCAAAACTCACCGATCGTAGTAACCTCAAATTTTAAATAAAAAATTAGAGGAACTTGATCTCGGTATAATAAATCAAGAAAAGAACCTTTAGTTTTTTTTTAGACATATACAAATACAATAAGGTTCGGATATTTATACAATTCATCTAATTGTTCTTTGTGATACAATACCTTAGTAGATTTCGCTTTATTTATCATATTTAGTTTAGTTTGAATTTACGTTTATGAAATTTCAATAAAAAATAAAATAAGGAGTCTTTATGTCGCGTTACAGAGGGCCTCGTTTCAAAAAAGTACGCCGTCTGGGGGCTTTACCGGGACTAACTAGTAAAAGGCCTAAAGCCGGAAGCGACCTTAGAAACCAATCACGTTCCAGTAAAAAATCTCAATATCGTATTCGTTTGGAAGAAAAACAAAAATTGCGTTTTCATTATGGTCTTACAGAACGACAATTACTTAAATACGTTCGTATTGCCGGAAAAGCCAAAGGGTCAACAGGTCAGGTTTTACTACAATTACTTGAAATGCGTTTGGATAACATCCTTTTTCGATTGGGTATGACTTCAACTATTCCCCAAGCCCGCCAATTAGTTAACCATAGACATATTTTAGTTAATGGTCGTATAGTAGATATACCAAGTTATCGCTGCAAACCCCAAGATATTATTACAGCGAGGGATGAACAAAAATCTAGAGCTCTGATTCAAAATTATCTTGATTCATCCCCCCGTGAGGAATTGCCAAAACATTTGACCCTTCACCCGTTCCAATATAAAGGATTAGTCAATCAAATAATAGATAGTAAATGGGTCGGTTTGAAAATAAATGAATTGCTAGTTGTAGAATATTATTCTCGTCAGACTTAAACCTAATTAAAATAAAAACAGGGGTTCGGACAATATTTTTTTTTCTGTACTGCAGAAATTAGGAATAAAGAATCTATATCAAAATCAACGAAAGGTCTAACTTAACTGTTGGAATAACGGTATCCATTGTTATTTGCTTTGATACATTGCTGTCAATAAGATTGGTGAATTAGGTGAAAGATACGGAAAGAGAGGGATTCGAACCCTCGGTAAACAAAAGCCTACATAGCAGTTCCAATGCTACGCCTTGAACCACTCGGCCATCTCTCCTACATAATGATTATGGCCCAGAAACCGAGTGAATAGTGAGTCATTCATATTAGATTTTTGGATAGGTACGTACAATCAATTCTAAATATAAAAAAATTTATCAAACTTTTCATCAAAGAAAAATCCTTCCGGGGATAAAGATCAATTTTTTTTTGTGAAAAACTGTTAAAAACTGTTAAAAAAAAGATATATATCTATTCATTTCATTTTTGTGAAGATGGCGCTCCCATTTTTTTTCCAATAGTTATTCTTTATTTATACTAAATAAAATCAATTTTATACCAGATTAAATCAATGAATTAGAATGAATCAATCGATCCATTTTTTTTTAAACTATGTTTAATGGATACTTTTCTTTTAGATCATGATTCTATTTATAAATCATGGTTATATTTCGTTTTTTAGACTATGATTCCATGTTCATAAAACTTCTAAAATTCTTTTCCAGTTTTCGATTTTTCAATAATAACTCCTTACCCCCATGGATCTATTCCAAATTAATGAATCATCACAGGAATTTTTATATTTGATTGTTATAGTGTATACCCACTATGTAATGCACACAACACAAAACAGACGGTTCATCATAGAATGATCATTCGAGTCTTTTTACTCTTTGGAGCATATCAATTAAGATTTCTCTAATTATCCTAATCTGTAAGATAAATTCTTTGATTCTTTAACTTTGATAAAATCGGAATAGTTCCTTTCATTCTTATACTACTACATTTGGATTAAATTAAATGGATTAAATTAAATCTAATTTTTTTTATTGATTCCTTTCAAAAATAATAATAATAATTTGAATAGAAGGTCATATCCTTTTTTTTTGAATGATTCTTTTTTTTATGTTATTTCGTACTGTATAATTCCTTTGCTTGTGGGATCATTTTCTCACAAGAGGTAAGTAAAAGAAATTATAGAATGGATTGCTACCTATGCCCAGATCTCGGATAAATGGAAATTTTATTGATAAGACCTTTTCAATTGTAGCCAATATCTTATTACGAATAATTCCGACAACTTCAGGAGAAAAAGAGGCATTCACCTATTACAGAGATGGTGCGATTTGATGTTTTTTTTTATTTACCGTTTTCAGTCTTCGGAGAAAGATACATTATTCGGGAGAGAAAGAAAAAAAATTATTGAAATAAATCTACGCTTATCGTGAAGGTGAAGTTTGTAAATAAAACAATTCCTTCTGTCGTGTATCCCCGATTAATGCAGCCTCAGATGCTTCAATTGTAGATTCTAGTATTGAGCGAAAGGTTACACCTATGGGTTAGGTCAATCTTACTCCACTAGTACCAATAGGCAGCATAGGGGAAGAAGCACTACGCCCAGGAATCAACAATATGA
>JARVXP010000019.1:90000-95000 GCA_029856935.1 Cyclocarya paliurus
AAATGAAAGTCTCTTTGTCACATCCGTTCTCCATTCCGTTGTTGGAACAAAAATATCGCATGGATCGATATGGAAATATTTGGTACCTGAATCCATGATCTGATAAATTAGAAATTATATATATATATATTATATAAATATAAAATATTATAAATATAAAATATAAATTGATCATGTCTTGTGTTCTGGAATTAAAATAAAAAAAGATATTTTAAACGGCTCGTATGTTGTGACTTGGAATAAGCCTTTCTCTGTAGAAAAAGGAAATATCAATTTATTCCTAAGAAAAAGGAAATATCAATTTATTCCTATAAATTATCTATGAATAAGAATCTTTCATCAGAAATATCGACAAATTCTTACAGAGCCCAAAGAAATATGAAAATGAAATAAAAAAAAAAAAGATCCACTGACCGTTACAATTTCATCTTTATCGAATTTTAATATCAGAATAGTGGATATAGTCATTATTCAATAAGTTAGGTCCACTTACTTTTTTTTTTTTTTCTAATCTTTATTTTTCTAATCTTTAGAATGGATTTGATTGGAATAATGGAAAGGGATATTTAGGGATTCAAGGAGACGACTTTTCATTATTCTTTCATTATTTAGAATAATATAATTCTAATAAAAATAGAATAAAAAGAATATAATAAATAACCAAATGTTGCATTTTATAACTCTAATTACTATACAATTATTCATTATAATGATAGCTTATTATCATTCAATTATAAAATGGAATGATAAGGTTTGTTACTTTTTGAGTATAACTATCAACAATCAACAAGTTCTCTATTCTCCCTCCAAATAAGAATACTATGGTATGGCTGGGGTTTTATGAAAAAACCCAAAGCCCCTTATCGGATTTGAACCGATGACTTACGCCTTACCATGGCGTTACTCTACCACTGAGTTAAAAGGGCCCATTTTTTTTTAGTTAATTACTGAATAAGTCATTATTGATTATGAGTCTATTTATTCTAATATATATATATATATGTACATAGATATAGTTTATTGCACATATATATCTTATCCACATAGTGGACCATTCAGGAACGATAAATTCAATTTATCTAGTGAGTATAGTAAGTATGGGTAAAATAAAAATGGTTTATTAAGATAAATATCAATGCAATGAATTGTTTCAAGACCAACCCAACCCTAATTGAATTGACCCCCATCATAACGAAATTCATTTGATTGATACATAGACTTACCAATTCAACACAGATCTAAGATATTTCCTCGAATTATTGATAAAAAGATTTTTTTTATTTGTTCCCTGAACTTAAACTTAATTATTCGAGAAAAACAATTTTCAATAACTTGTTGATCCCTATCCCTCTTCCCAAATTTTCAGATTTATCTTTTTTTTGAACTTCCTGGATTAGTGTAAGATAGAAATATGTCTATCTAATCTTAACAAAATGAATGAATCAATGAATGAAAGTGTAAGAAATGAAGTTTAATTCCCCTTTCTGGTCTGCCAGACCAATCATTCCAAAAAGGTCCTATACCTCGTATTATTTCTATTCTACCTATCCTATTTAGTTTATTATTTTATTTATTTTTTTTAATATTCAATATTTCATATAAATATCGTTTTAATAATATCGATTTATAATTAATATCTATTTATTCTTAGATTTCTTTTTTTATTTATTTTATTCTTTGATAGAATTCTATTTCTAATTCATTCAAAATATTTAATAATATTTAAATATAATATTTAAAATTAAATAGAATCTATTTAATGAAAATAATATTAAATTAATGAAAATAATATTCAAAAAAATGGAAGGGTGATTAGAATGAATGATTCATAAATACGAATCAAAAGATTCTATGAAATCATGAAAGATAGAAAGATCTTTCAGATTTAATCATACCTTTAATCATACCACATTATATTGACAATTTCAAAAAACTGTTCATACAATGAATATAGTATGATGACGATCGGGCAAATATGCCCCCATCGTCTAGTGGTTCAGGACATCTCTCTTTCAAGGAGGCAGCGGGGATTCGAATTCCCCTGGGGGTAGGGTATTATGAAAGGAAGTTGATCATGGATTATCAATAAGCCTGGAATTTATTCTTCCCGGGTCGATGCCCGAGCGGTTAATGGGGGCGGACTGTAAATTCGTTGGCAATATGTCTACGCTGGTTCAAATCCAGCTCGGCCCAATAATTCGCCGATCCACCACGAAATGATAGAACCCATTTGTTGTTCCCCAGAAATGCCTGATCAGAATACGGAAGAATAAAAAAAAAACTACAATTTTCTGATATATTTTACTGCTGTTCATTTGCTCTCTTTATTTTATCTCACAAATTCTGATCTTGCTTGCTAATGATATAGATTCATACTAGATTCATATAACGATCTGAAACTATAAAGTCTAAGGAAAAGAATCAAATAAAGAATAAATATAAATAAAAAAACTCTTTTTTTTTATTGAAAGGTTTATTTGATTCTTAATCAAATTATAAAAAATAAAAGGATTATTAACAATCCCTGAGACGCTCCCGCTAAAGTGCATATCCGTGTGGATATCCAATATATCACATCACTCGCGTTTCTGTTACAATACGACTTATTCTAATCTAAATATCGAAAATCTAAATAAAATATATAAAAAATAAAATAAAGGGTTTGAATGAAATCATAAGAATATGTATGATGTACACTTTATTTTATTTCCTTGGGATTGTAGTTCAATTGGTCAGAGCACCGCCCTGTCAAGGCGGAAGCTGCGGGTTCGAGCCCCGTCAGTCCCGACGGATCCAAATCCAATTCCAATAAAAAAATACATCCGCATTTGCTGTGAAAAGGAGAACACATAGCAGAATTTCATTCCCAAGTGGGATACCCTCTATCTCTTATTTTATTTATTTATTAGTATCTATTTATTTATTAGTTTCACATTTCTCATCAAAGAAATATGGAAATTCCCATTTATTCAACTAGTCCCGATTGATAGGAGAAAGACATATGTAGATTAGTACAATTATTGGTAGAATCATATTCAGGATTCCAAGAGATACCGTACGGAGTCTGGCTTTTTCGATTATTCCCGATCTGTGTAATAGGGTACTATACGTTTCCAGGAGTCTATACACAAATGGAATTTGTACGATACAAAAAAAAATTTAACATAGTAACTTTGATATAATACTTTTAAGATGAAAAGTATATCCCTTTAGGGCTCCGATTTTTTGTAACCTCAATTACTAATTTCAATTATTAATGTGAATTTGAAACAATTTATCTCATTAAAATTTCACACTGAATTTTTGATATATGCATCCCATAATTAATCCAAGGAAATAGGATATTAATAATATAAAGCTCAAAGAAGGATCCCATTTCTATTAGAAAGGGCTATCTCTCTTTGTGAGGGAATGAATAATCTTTTTTAAGTTTAAGGTTCTTGCCGAAGAAAGAACAAACTTTTTAATGAATTTGATGAAATACTCGATTTTTTTATATCCGGACTCTCCTTATTATACTCCTTCTTTGTTTTCCAAAGAAGATTAGATCATTAAAAAGGGGGGGTTAGAACTAAACTTCTTCCTTTTTTACATTTCGCTTCTATTGGTTATTTTATTGGGATTTTTTATAACCAATGTAAGTAAGTATAAAGGCGGTCATATGATATTTCATCAGATGATTGTACAAAGGGGGGCGTAGCTTATAGAAAAGAAAGAATGATAAAGAAAGTAAAGAAATTATTGATCGGATCAGGAATAAAAATTGGAATTCGGTATGTATAAAAGATCTTCCTATGTTATACTATTTAATTCTTGACGATGAATCAATTTTATAGTTCAGATATTGTTATTCATGATATTGCTCCGATTTGATATCATCGAGATGTAATTCATCCCATTGAATATTGAATTTACAGCCGAAAGATTTATCAGCTCTATGGGATTAAATCCCGAGTTATTGCGAATTAACTAAAAATGAAACGATTAGATTATGGAAGTAAATATTCTCGCATTTATTGCTACTGCACTGTTCATTCTAGTTCCTACTGCTTTTTTACTTATAATATACGTAAAAACAGTCAGCCAAAATGATTCATTTCAATGAAATTTGACTATTTAGTTCTTCTCAATGCTTGAAAAGAAAAAAGAAAATGAAAAGTATTCAAATTTAGTGTCTTAAATGAAATAAGCGGACTAGAATCATCAGTATTCTATGAGATTCGATAGTATGTATGGTAGAAAGAAATATATAAATCTTTCTACCATATTGATTATTGTTATTGTAGTATATAAAGTCGTACTGTATAAAGATAGAGGTTTAATATAGATCAATCTACAATATGTATCTTCATAGATATCAATTACATATAGATATCAATTACATATATGTAATGTATTTACATAACGTACCAATTCGATTTCTTTGCTTCATCTATTTAATTTGTGTTGATTCCAATCATCAATCTGAAAAAATCGAAGGGCAATTCTTACTCTTACGATTCAAATTCCTAGAATTTTTGATTCTATTCAATATGAATCCCGATATCCATTGAAAGAATCAAATCGATGAAGGAAAAAAAGAGTATAGGCCTTTCATTTTAATAATTATTAAAATGAATAACAAGAAAATCACATAATCTTTTTTTAGTATTCCGAAGAAGTAATTGATTGAGCAGTTGACAGATGATCCAGTGGTTCAGTTCCATGGGAACCTCTTTAGATTTCGAAAAGGATTAGTAAAGCCCACTGATTTTTAACGTTTGAACCATGATATGAAATGAGTTCGATAAAGCAAGCATAACATAAATAAAATTTCTAAAAGAATAAAAAAAGCGGGAACGCGCAATATGTGACTTGCCCAAGGCAATATTTTATTATGTGTAGTATATCGTTGGACAACCACTATGTCTATGTTGTTTCCTATAGGAAGTCTGTATATACTTAATAACATAACTATTTTTTTTTTTATCTTTGAACAGTAAAAAAAAAAGAGGGGGAAA
>JARVXP010000019.1:102500-112500 GCA_029856935.1 Cyclocarya paliurus
GGACAACCGAGGAGGGACGGTCATAATAAGGTTTACAAGTCGTTTTCGGATGTAATTGAAGGTAAAGAGGGAAGATTTCGTGAGACTCTCCTTGGTAAACGGGTCGATTATTCGGGTCGTTCCGTTATTGTCGTAGGGCCCTTGCTTTCATTACATCGATGTGGATTGCCTCGCGAAATAGCAATAGAACTTTTCCAACCATTTGTAATTCGGGGTCTACTTAGACAACATCTTGCTTCGAATATAGGAGTTGCTAAGAGTAAAATTCGAGAAAAAGAAGCGATTGTATGGGAAATACTTCAGGAAGTTATGCAGGGGCACCCCATATTACTGAATCGAGCGCCTACCCTGCATAGATTAGGCATACAGGCATTCCAACCCATTTTAGTGGAAGGGCGCGCTATTTGTTTACATCCATTAGTTTGTAAGGGATTCAATGCAGATTTTGATGGGGATCAAATGGCGGTTCATGTACCTTTATCTTTGGAGGCTCAAGCGGAGGCTCGTTTACTTATGTTTTCTCATATGAATCTCTTGTCTCCAGCTATTGGGGATCCCATTGCCCTACCAACCCAAGATATGCTTATTGGGCTCTATGTATTAACGAGCGGAAATCGCCGAGGTATTTGTGCAAATAGGTATAATCCATGTAATCGCAGAAATTCTCAAAAAAAAAAAATGGACGACAATAGCTATAAATATACGAAAGAAAAAGAACCCTTTTTTTGTAATTCTTATGATGTAATTGGAGCTTATCGTCAGAAAAGGATCAATTTAGATAATCCTTTGTGGCTCCGGTGGCAACTAGATCAACGCGTTATTGCTTCAAGAGAAGCTCCTATCGAAGTTCACTATGAATCTTTGGGTAACTATCATGAGATTTATGAGCACTACCTAATAGTAAGAAGTATAAAAAAAGAAATTCTTTGTATATACATTCGAACCACTGTTGGTCATATTTCTCTTTATCGAGAAATTGAAGAAGCTATACAAGGGTTTTGCCGGACCTGCTCATATGGTACCTAAAATTATGGTATTTAAGCTAAGTAATTCTATGATACCGATGTGAATTAGGGTCTCTCTGGTTCAATTAGGACCATAGTTCCTGAATTTGTACGCGAATCGAAATCGAGAAAAGGAAGTTTTCCAATCATTGACTTAAACCCATTGTTGAACCCCACTCAGCAGAATATGGAGGTACTTATGGCAGAACGGGCCAATCTGGTCTTTCACAATAAAGTGATAGATGGAACTGCCATTAAACGACTTATTAGCAGATTAATAGATCACTTCGGAATGGCATATACATCACATATCCTGGATCAAGTAAAGACTCTGGGGTTCCAGCAAGCCACTGCTACATCCATTTCATTAGGAATTGATGATCTTTTAACAATACCTTCTAAGGGATGGTTAGTCCAAGATGCGGAACAACAAAGTTTGGTTTTGGAAAAACACCATCATTATGGAAATGTACACGCAGTAGAAAAATTACGACAATCCATTGAGATATGGTATGCTACAAGTGAATATTTGCGACAAGAAATGAATCCTAATTTTAGGATGACTGACCCTTTTAATCCAGTACATATAATGTCTTTTTCGGGAGCTAGAGGAAATGCATCTCAAGTACATCAATTAGTAGGTATGAGAGGATTAATGTCGGATCCACAAGGACAAATGATTGATTTACCCATTCAAAGCAATTTACGTGAAGGACTGTCTTTAACAGAATATATCATTTCTTGCTACGGAGCCCGCAAAGGAGTTGTAGATACTGCTGTACGAACATCAGATGCTGGATATCTTACACGCAGACTTGTTGAAGTAGTTCAACACATTGTTGTACGTAGAACAGATTGTGGTAGCATCCGAGGTATTTCTGTGAGTCCTCGAAATGGGATGATGCCGGAAAGAATTTTTATCCAAACATTAATTGGTCGTGTATTAGCAGATGATATATATATGGGCCCACGATGCATTGCCGTTAGAAATCAAGATATTGGGATTGGACTTGTCAATCGATTCATCACCTTTCAAACACAAACAATATCTATTCGAACCCCCTTTACTTGTAGGAGTACATCTTGGATCTGCCGATTATGTTATGGCCGAAGTCCTACTCATGGCGACCTGGTCGAATTGGGAGAAGCTGTAGGTATTATTGCGGGTCAATCTATTGGAGAACCGGGCACTCAACTAACATTAAGAACTTTTCATACCGGCGGAGTATTCACAGGAGGTACTGCAGAACATATACGAGCCCCTTCTAATGGAAAAATAAGATTCAATGAGGATTTGGTTCATCCCACACGTACACGTCATGGGCATCCCGCTTTTCTATGTTATATAGACTTGTATGTAACTATTGAGAGTGAAGATATTATACACAACGTGACTATTCCACCAAAAAGTTTTCTTTTAGTCCAAAATGATCAATATGTACAATCAGAACAAGTTATTGCTGAGATTCGCGCGGGAACATATACTTTTAATTTTAAGGAAAGGGTTCGAAAACATATTTATTCTGACTCAGAGGGAGAAATGCACTGGAGTACCGATGTATACCATGCACCGGAATTTACATACAGTAATGTGCATCTCTTACCAAAAACAAGTCATTTATGGATATTATCAGGAGGTTCGCGCCGCTCTAGTGTAGTACCTTTTTCGCTTCAAAAGGATCAAGATAAAATTAACGTTAATTCTCTTTCTGTTGAAAAAAGATCTATTTCTAGTCTTTCAGGAGACAATGATCAAGTAAGACAAAAATTCTTTAGTTCAGATCTTTTTGAAAAAAAAAAAGAAAGCGGGATTCCTGATTATTCAGAACTTAATCGAATCATATGTACGGGTCATTTTAATCTCATATATCCTGCTATTCTCTACGAAAATTATGATTTATTGGCAAAGAGACGAAGAAATAGATTTATCATCCCATTCCAATCGATTCAAGAACGAGAAAAAGAGCTAATGCCTCCTTCCGGTATTTCGATTGAAATACCCGTAAATGGTATTTTTCGCAAAAATAGTATTCTTGCTTATTTTGATGATCCTCAATACAGAAGAAAAAATTCAGGAATTACTAAATATGGGACTATAGGAGTGCACTCAATCCTCAAAAAAGAGGATTTGATTGAGTATCGAGGAGTCAAAGAATTTAAGCCAAAATACCAAATGAAAATAGATCGATTTTTTTTCATTCCCGAGGAAGTACATATTTTGCCCGAATCTTCTTCCATAATGGTACAGAACAATAGTCTCATTGGAGTAGATACACGAATCACTTTAAATATAAGAAGCCGAACGGGCGGATTGGTCCGAGTGGAGAGAAAAAAAAAAAGGATTGAACTTAAAATCTTTTCTGGAGATATCCATTTTCCTGGAAATATGGATAAGATATCCCGACACAGTGGTATCTTTATACCGCTTGGAACGGCAAAAAAAAATGCTAAGGAATCAAAAAAAAAGTTGAAAAATTGGATCTATGTCCAATGGATCACACCTAACAAGAAAAAGTATTTTGTTTTGGCTCGACCTGTAATCATATATGAAATAGCAGACGGTATAAATTTCGTAACACTTTTCTCCCAGCATCTGTTGCATGAAAGGGATAATCTGGAACTTAGAGTTGTCAATTATATCCTTTATGGAAATGGCAAACCCATTCGGGGAATTTATGGCACAAGTATTCAATTAGTTCGGACTTGTTTATTGTTGAATTGGGACCAAGACAAAAAAAGTTCTTCTGTCGAAGAAGCTCACGCTTCTTTTGTTGAAGTAAATACAAATGGTCTGATTCGAGATTTCCTGCGAATCGATTTAGTAAAATCCTATATTTCGTATATCAGAAAAAGGAAAGATCCATCAGGTTCAGGATTGATCTTTGATGAGAGGTCAGATCCCAACAATATCAATCCATTTGATTCTATTTATTCCAAGGCAAGGATTCAACAATCACTTAGTCAAAATCAAGTAACTATTCGTACGTTGTTGAATAGGAATAAGGACTCTCAATCTTTGATAATTTTGTCATTATCTAATTGTTTTCAAATGGGTCCATTCAACGATGCAAAATATTACAATGTAATAAAAAAAGAATCAATGAAAAGAGATACTCTAATTCCAATTAGGAATTCGTTGGGGCCTTTAGGATTAGGAAGAGCCTCTAAAAGTAAGAATTTTGATTCATTTTACCATTTAATAACTTATAATCAGATCTCGGTAACTAAATATTTACAACTTGACAATTTAAAACAGACTTTTCAGGTACTTAAATATTATTTAATAGATGAAAATGGTAGAATTCATAATCCCGATCCATGCAGTAACACCGTTTTGAATCCATTCAATTTGAATTGGCATTTTCTCCATCATAATTATTGTGAAGAAACATCTACAATAATTAGCCTTGGGCAGTTTATTTGTGAAAATGTATGTATAGCGAAAAACGGACCGCACCTAAAATCGGGTCAAGTTCTAATTGTTCAAATTGACTCTGTAGTAATAAGATCAGCTAAACCTTATTTGGCCACTCTGGGAGCAACTGTTCATGGTCATTATGGAGAAATCCTTTACGAAGGAGATACGTTAGTTACATTTATATATGAAAAGTCGAGATCTGGAGATATAACGCAAGGTCTTCCAAAAGTGGAACAAGTGTTAGAAGTTCGTTCGATTGATTCAATATCGATGAACCTAGAAAAGAGGATTGAGGGTTGGAACGAGCGCATAGCAAAAATTCTTGGAATTCCTTGGGGATTCTTGATTGGTGCTGAGCTAACTATAGTACAAAGTCGTATCTCTTTGGTTAATAAGATCCAAAAAGTTTATCGATCTCAGGGGGTGCAGATTCATAATCGGCATATAGAGATTATTGTGCGTCAAATAACATCAAAAGGGTTGGTTTCAGAAGATAGAATGTCTAATGTTTTTTCACCCGGAGAACTAATTGAATTGTTGCGGGCGGAACGAACAGGGCGTGCTTTGGAAGAAGCAATCTGTTACCGAGCCATCTTATTGGGAATAACGAAAGCATCTCTAAATACTCAAAGTTTCATATCCGAAGCGAGTTTTCAAGAAACTGCTAGAGTTTTAGCAAAAGCCGCTCTCCGGGGTCGTATCGATTGGTTGAAAGGTCTGAAAGAGAACGTTGTTCTCGGGGGGATGGTACCCGTTGGTACTGGATTCAAAGGATTAGTACAACGTTCAAGGCAACCTAACAACATTCCTTTGGAAACAAAAAAGAATGATTTATTCGAGGTGAAAATGAGAGATATGTTGTTCTACCACAGAGAATTATTTGATTTTTTCATTTCAAAGAATTTATACGATACACCCAAACAATCATTGCGATGATTTAATGATTCCTAAGAGCGGATTCTTAACTATTTTCGGTCATTTTTTTTTATTTGGTAATAGTAATAAAGATAATAACAAATAGAATAGAAATAAATTAATGGCTTGAATCATGTATCAACGGCTAATATCTGTTAGAGGTAGAAAAGAAGGTTCCATCGGAACAATTATTTATTTCTATTTCAGGGTACCTCGTCTCTTTTTTTTTTTTAAAAAAAAAAAAGAGAGGAAGTGTGGGGAGAGAAATGACAAGAAGATATTGGAACATCAATTTGGAAGAGATGATGGAAGCAGGAGTTCATTTTGGTCATGGTACTAGTAAATGGAATCCTAGAATGGCACCTTATATCTCTTCAAAGCGTAAAGGTATTCATATTATAAATCTTATTAGAACCGCTCGTTTTTTATCAGAAGCTTGTAATTTAGTTTTTGATGCATCAAGTAGGGGAAAACAATTCTTAATTGTTGGTACCAAAAATAAAGCAGCTGATTCAGTAGCACGGGCTGCAATAAGGGCTCGTTGTCATTATGTTAATAATAAATGGCTCGGTGGTATGTTGACGAATTGGTATACTACGGAAACGATACTTCATAAGTTCAGGGACTTGAGAACGGAACAAAAGATAGAGAGACTCAACCGTCTTCCGAAACGAGATTCGGCTATGTTGAAGAGACAATTATCTCACTTGCAAACATATCTGGGCGGGATTAAATATATGATGGGATTACCAGATATTGTAATAATCGTTGATCAGCAAGAAGAATATACGGCTCTTCGAGAATGTATCATTTTGGGAATTCCAACGATTTGTTTAATCGATACAAATTGTGACCCCGATCTCGCAGATATTTCGATTCCAGCAAATGATGACGCTATAGCTTCAATCCGATTAATTCTTAACAAATTAGTATTTGCAATTTGTGAGGGTCGTTCTAGCTATATACGAAATACGTGATTAATAATAAGATAAATAAATTATTTTTGGAACTCCATTTTTGTAACTCCATAGATTTATGAAATCGGTTACGATTTTTTAATCGCGCAAAAGAGATACAAGTAACTTAGGGGTATTATGTGATTAGTTGATATCAAAAATATATAATTCAAGTAGGCAAGTCAAAAATAGATGGTTGAATCAAAATAATTCTTTTTTTTTTAAGTTCTATTTCTTTCAGAGGGCAATATGAATGTTCTATTATGTTCTATCAACACACTAAAAGGGTTATACGATATATCTGGTGTGGAAGTTGGCCAACATTTGTATTGGCAAATAGGAGGTTTTCAAGTCCATGCCCAAGTACTTCTTACTTCTTGGGTTGTAATTGCTATCTTATTAGGTTCAGCCATTCTAGCTGTTCGTAATCCACAAACCATTCCTACTGACAGTCAGAATTTCTTCGAATATGTCCTTGAATTCATTCGAGACGTGAGCAAAACTCAGATTGGAGAAGAATACGGTCCATGGGTTTCCTTTATTGGAACTTTGTTTCTATTTATTTTTGTTTCGAATTGGTCAGGTGCTCTTTTACCTTGGAAAATCATACAGTTACCTCATGGGGAATTAGCCGCACCTACAAATGATATAAATACTACCGTTGCTTTAGCTTTACTCACGTCAGTAGCATATTTCTATGCGGGTCTTACCAAAAAAGGATTAGGTTATTTCGGTAAATACATTCAACCAACTCCAATCCTTTTACCCATTAATATCTTAGAAGATTTTACAAAACCCTTATCACTTAGTTTTCGACTTTTCGGAAATATATTAGCTGATGAATTAGTAGTTGTTGTTCTTGTTTCTTTAGTACCTTCAGTGGTTCCTATACCTGTCATGTTACTTGGATTATTTACAAGCGGTATTCAAGCTCTTATTTTTGCAACTTTAGCTGCGGCTTATATAGGCGAATCCATGGAGGGTCATCATTGACTAGTTTTCGAAATAGGCTTTTTTTAGCTTAAGACTTACGCAATATATGCGCGGATCAAGATAATCTGCTTAGGGAACATAACATAATATATAAATCAATTATATAATAAAAATTATAACAAATTATATTATATTATATAATATTAATATATTCTATAATATAAATAAGATATATACGATCTAGAGAGGAATAGTAAAAAAAGCTTAAGATCTTAGAGATATTAGGGAGTTGCAACAAACAGGGAAGTAAAAAAAAGGAAAGAGATCTAAAAGATCTTTTTCCTAAAATTCCAGTTAGGTCCATTTATACCTCCTCCAATGAATATTCTCTTTATATTGTTTTGTTCATTTAATTCCAATATTCAACATTATTAGCTATTAGTAATCATAAGCTATTAGTAATCATAATCTGAATAATAATTTGGATACTATTACTTATAGTATTATGGCGTGCTATTCTTTAAAAAGATGTTATTGTTATATAGAATAATGCCCATTCAAGTTGATTTCATCCAATTCAACGATTGACCAAAAGATGATTTTAATAAATAATAAATTACATTAACTTAGATCAATCAAATACTACTATTTTGATGTAATGATTCGATCTAAGGAATTTGTCCATGTAGATTGATTGTTCCCATGTAGTCGAATAAAAAAAGAAAAATCTAGAAAAAAAAAAAGTTCAATTTATAAAAAAAAATGGATTAAGGAGGTGCCGAACTAGATGTATGTAATCTAATTGCTATAAGACAACTCTTGTGAATCTTTCGAAGAATTATTCTAGAATCCGATTGAATGTAAGATATGAATAGTTGATTTACGTTATGGAAGAAACACATGTATATGTGATATTAGATATTAATTAGTTATATATGAAGTCAAAATATATCTAATTAATATAATATCTAATACTGTGAATTTAGATAGGGATTCCAATAGAAGTCCTTCCCTTTCGTTTGTAATTGTGAATGAAATATTTATTCAATGAATAAAGTGAATATTGAATGAATAAATGGATTCAATCAAGAAAAAAAAACTAAAAATTGGAATGGTTTTGAAAAAAGAAAGAAATGGAAGAAAAAAAAAGTCATATGGATTCACAAAAATTATGTGAATAGAAACTAAAAAAGAAATATGTAAGTAGTTCTAATGATTCAATAATATTATTACTTCAATTCAGAGTTCTTAGTTCCTTCGACTGTATAGATCTTAGCGATGGAATAATTAAGTTATAATTTCTTTGTTGATCGTATCATTAACTATTTACTTATTTTGGTGTGAGGAACTTATCATGAATCCACTGATTTCTGCCGCTTCCGTTATTGCTGCTGGGTTGGCCGTCGGTCTTGCTTCTATTGGACCTGGGGTTGGTCAAGGTACTGCTGCGGGCCAAGCTGTAGAAGGGATCGCGAGACAGCCCGAGGCGGAGGGAAAAATACGAGGTACTTTATTGCTTAGTTTGGCTTTTATGGAAGCTTTAACAATTTATGGACTGGTTGTAGCCTTAGCGCTTTTATTTGCGAATCCCTTTGTTTAATCCTATAACAATACCTATTTTTTCTTAGGTTATTTCCTTGGACTTACCACTCTCGCTTTTTCGAATTATATTAAGATTTCACTCCTACAATTATTTATTTGTTGGGACAATAAACCATGGGGAAGGACTGATTGGAGGATGAGAAATTAGCATACCGACTCGCCTTCTTCCTTCCCCTTCTTATTCCAATGAAACATTTTTTGTAGAACGAGATATTTCAGAATTGACATAAGGCCTGGTACCTAATTCTAAAAAGAAATAAGTATCATTTTTTTTTTCAATTGGAAATTTCCAATTGAAAAAAAAATACATTGATTTTTAAATCAATATATTTGGAACTCTATTTTGATTTTCTTTCTAAAATAAAAAGAGTTCAAATATAAAATAGGAAATTACAAAAAAAGAAAATCAAATAAAGATATAAAAAAATAAAAGTAAATAGATAATTAGTCTATCTATTATAGAAGAGGAGATTATATGAAAAATGTAACCGATTCTTTCCTTTCCTTGGGTTATTGGTCATCCGCCGGGAGTTTCGGGTTTAATACCGATATTTTAGCAACAAATCCAATAAATCTAAGTGTAGTGTTCGGTGTATTGATTTTTTTTGGAAAGGGAGTGTGTGCGAGTTGTTTATTTCAAGAATAGGCTGGATCCAACCAACTGCACTTTTTTTTTTCGTTATAACTTCAAAGGTGCATGATCGCGCGAATTACTTTTGAATAAATTAATAAATCATATTTAAGAACCATAGCATTTCGTGATTCATTGGTAAATCTACTTTGATTCTCTATCAACCAATAATGTGTAACAATTAACATGGTTAAAGCTAAATCGTTTGAAGTCCACACTCAGCAAGGTACTCTTTCTACTACTAGGTTAATATTTTAATATTAATATGGAAATGATTTCAAAATTAATAGTTAGAAAAGAAAGTTTTTTCGATATAGAACACTCATATCGATAAAATTATTTGAACCCTTTATTTTGATATTTTCAATTTATTTATTGAAAAAAATGATGAGTATTTCAACCCCTCTTTTTTATCTAATGCTGAATCGATGACCTATGTATAAATTAAGAAGAATTCTTTGGATTTGAAAAAAAAAAGAAACAACGTTGCTGACAATTATTTGTTTGGTCAGAAGAGTCCTACGAATATTCTGGTCTTATA
>JARVXP010000019.1:115000-120163 GCA_029856935.1 Cyclocarya paliurus
ATAGGATTTGAACCTATACTAAAGGTTTAGAAGACCTCTGTCCTATCCATTAGACAATGGACGCTTTTTTTTTCTTAGTTTTATTTTCACATCTTTTGTTCATAAAAAAGAATATGTGAGAGAATTCCAGAAATTGCGCATTTAATTCAATGATCCATTATATTAATTACATTAATCTGAATAATTATATTCTCTATATTCTATATTAATAATTAGATTCTCTATATTAAATAATATAGATATAGAATAAAATATTATAAAAATATTATAGAATAATATTGAATAATATTATTCATAAATATTCACTTTAATATAGAAGCAATTAATATATTAATATAATAGAAGCAATTAATATAGATAATAACTAGAGATAATATAGAGATAGAAGCGGGTAGCGGGAATCGAACCCGCATCGTTAGCTTGGAAGGCTAGGGGTTATAGTCGACGTTGATTCATCATTTTTAACGTCTCTAATTCAAAACCGAACGTGAAACTTTGGTTTCATTCGGCTCCTTTATGGAAGATGAGTAAATTCCACAGATATCAGATGTAAACGAACTTACAAAAAAAATCAAAAAAATTTCGATCCATAACATCTATGTCAGCTTTTCTGTTTGAATGCATTCAAAACAACCCACTTTCTAGATGATCCCTATAGAAGGGGGGGATCATAACAATTTTTCTAGTTACTTCGTTCTCTATTTCGATTTTTAATAATCCTTAGGATTAGCATTTTGTTCCTACCGAGCTAAAACAATATGTTGATGTCTCTAGTAAACCAAAGTCATTGTTTAATAGCTATTTTGCTTCAATTTCTCTTATACAAATCATAAAATTGCAGATTTAGTTACGATTAGAAATACTCCCTTCTTTGTTTATCCATGGATCCTTTACTCATACTCAAAAAATTGGAAGTATTGATCCAATTAAAAATTAATTATGTTTCGTAATTTCATAATCCAATTTTTTTTTTAATTTCTAATTGACTCTTTTGGATATAAATCACGAGAATGTCTATTCTTCCTCTAATCTTTCATTTAGAGGTAAAGGATTAAATCCTTTTAAGAAATAAAGTTTTGAATCGGAATATTAATCAAACAAACCGAAGGTACCCTTTAACTATTAAAGGATTAATGGAACGAATCACACTTTTACCACTAAACTATACCCGCTACAATGTGATTATTGTATATAAATGTATCTTTTGTCGACCAAAAAAATGGGTAATAATAATTAATAAGATAGGATCAGAAAAGAATGACGTGCTTTGTTCAAGGACCTATGAAATTAGGGAAAAAGGATTCAATTCATTTAAATAACTAAATAACACGTTTTTTTTTTTTTTTTTGATGGCGGTGCTTTGACATTGACAGATACGGCTCGATAAAAATACGTACCCCAAAACATAAAATTGTGCAAGAATATATGGTTCCATTGTTTCTTTTTTTTTTTTTTATTTCATAACAAGCCTTTTTGTTTCAAATAATAGTCATTGGAACAAAAAAAAGGCCCGGCGAGGTACTGACCTGGCCAGGCCGTGGAATTTTAAAAAGCTCTTGCAGACGAAATCAAAGAGGTACTTTTTATATTATTTATATATTTCTTACTTATATAAATTACTACTATATATTTTCTTTTTTACTTATAAAATATATATTATTTTATTCTTTTATTTAGGTATTTATAATTATATAGGTAATTATATATATATTAATTATTAATATGAATTTATATTCATTTTATATTCATTGGAATAGTGGATTGGAGATATTTCTTTCGAGCCCTTCTTACTTTATTTTATATCAATGGAATTACTTTTTTTCTATATTTTGTATATTTTTATATGTCTAGATAATTATATATCTATATAATAAACTACTAATAGAATAAAAATAATATAATATAAAGAAGAGGTATAAAAGAAAGACCCTTTTTTCAAACCTTACTTTTTGTGTAATGTAACATAGTAATTATCCTTTTCAGATGGGGGAGATGGCTGAGTGGACTAAAGCGTCGGATTGCTAATCCGTTGTACGGGTTTTTCGTACCGAGGGTTCGAATCCCTCTCTTTCCGCTTTTGTCAATGACTTGGTATTTTTTTTATTTATCTTTCAATTTAGACGAGTCTTTTTTTTTTTTATTTAATATTTAAAGATGTGGATAGTTAAAGATGTGGAATAGATAAAATCCTAAGAACATTTAAAAATCGATCAAGGAAAATAAAAACTTTCTTTTTTATTCGTCACGTCCAGGATTACGTCCTGGATCATTAGATAGGAATCCGAAGATAAAGAGAGAAACAAAGAATATCACTACTGTGTAAACAAATAGTTTGAGAGTAAGCATGACACAATCTCCAAGATCATTTTTTTGGGGGAAAAAAAAAAGAGAATAGATTCTCCATTTTTATACCACATATATCTTATTTTGACACTAAGAAATGGTTTTTAAATCTAGAAATAGAAAATAATTTTCAGAAATTCATTTATAATGGAATATGAGTCAAGTCTTTCATTACCCATTTTTTTCATACCCACAATATCTAATTGTGGGGGACTCTAATAAGTTCTTTCAATGTAAAAAAGGTCCGAATGCGGAAATGAGGTGATCCTCAGACTTTTTGTGGCGATACAAGAATTTCAATATTTGAATCGAAGTTTTATACTATAAAACTTATCTGATCTTATCATATCAATTGTTAGAATTTTTTTTAGAAAAAATCATGAATTTTTCTAGGACAGTATTCAAGATCTCATCGAAAACTTACAGCAGCTTGCCAAACAAAAGCTAAGAGAAAAAATAGCAGAGGTATTACTGGCATAATATCTACGATTGGATTCAAAAAAGCGTAAGCCTCGGGCAATTTGGCGAAGAAAAAACTATTTGAAGAAAGAGCAGAATTAAGCCAGATACAGATCAAACTAAAGATATTAAGCATAACAAACATTTTGTTCTTTGTTTTGTTCTTGAAGATAATTGTATTTATTTTGATTTTGATTGAGTTCTTAATATGAGTTATTAATAATTGATAATATAATTTTCTTTTTTTTTTTAGTTTAAGTTATAGAAAAAAATGAGTAAAAACTCAAAATTAAAAAATAAAAAGAAGGTAGACCAAAAAACTTTTCTTTAATTTGAACTAACTCAATCAAAAATACTTCAATTCTAAAATGAAAAGAGAATAGAAGAAATCATACTTTCATACAATATCTTAATTGAATTATATGTAATGATCAATAAATTTCGTTTAATTTGATATCTAAATGTATCAAAATCCTAGTACCAATCTATTCTATAGATATTTGGACTATAATTGACGAACAACTAATAACAATATTAGTGTTTATTAATGTCGAATATAAATATAAAATGGGGCGTGGCTAAGTGGTAAGGCAACGGGTTTTGGTCCCGGTATTCGGAGGTTCGAATCCTTCCGTCCCAGAACATACCTATTATATATATCATATCAGATTATATATATTGTAATATATCATATCAGATTATATATATTGTATTAGAATACATATTTTCTATCATAAGAATGTCTTTTTTTTTAAAACAACTTTCTGTTTTTTTATTAAGACTATAATCAAATAATAAATAATATTATATAGAATATGATTCTTTTTTCTTATTATTCTTATAATGATTGATTCTTATCTTCTTATCTGAATTATATCTTTTTCAAAAATGGAATCGTATTCAAATAACACCAAATAACACACAAATATAATTGAATCGATTTGTATCCAGGTAAGATGGGAGCATAGATCAAAAGAAGAGAAAAGAGTTTTAATTAAAAAAGCAAAATCCGGGGACGGACTTTTCGTTGTATGCCTATCCCTCTCATATTGAAGTTCGTTAGTCATAAAAAAGAAAAAAAAAGCCTTACTTACGATATCCATTGGAATTTTAAATGCTGCATTCTAAGTGGTGCAGCCTGATTTTAAATTTTTAAAATTAGAAACACGGGTGTGTTTTTGATATTGGGGTACTAATTAACTTCAATCAATAATCTATAGGATTAGGATTCTTTTTTGTGTTTTCTCTAATGAATAGAATAATTGTAAATCTATGTAACAATTGAGACAAAGTTTAATATCTTATTCACTTTACCTTAGGTAAAGGTTGCAAAAAGATTATTGAATTTTTTCAAGTCAAATAAACTACGCAGAAAATGAGGAAATGCTTATATGTATGTCTTGTTATCGTTCTATTTCATTGAAAACTTTATTTATTTCAATTCATTTTTGCGAAAATGGATTTGTGATCCCTAAATGAAAAATATTTAACATAGAATATATATATATATAATTACTTTCAAAAACATTTGTTTAGATCTGATAGATATGGGAATCTTCTATTCTTTTCTTTCGATTATGATTTATCAAAAATCCCAATACTCCCTTAAATCAGTCTTTATTCTCCACCCCATTAAATTAATTAAACTAATGAAAAAAACAAATTTAATTTTTTTTTTTATCTATCTCTATCTATTTGTTTGAAATGATTGATGTTTTAATCAGAATATGAATTTCTCTCTCTTATTATGAGAATACGGTTTTTACTTTTACTGTAAAACTTTATTCAAATAATGTAATGATATTGAAATAGGAAATCTTTCAATCAATTTAATCTTTTGAATAATGTCTTACGAGTCCTTGGTACTTGAAGAAGTGTTAAATTGATGAATCTATTTTTTCAAGTCACTTGAAGATTGAAGATGCAGATTAAAAAAAAAAAGAACTTATTTGTGTTATTTATTATTTCGAATTTTTATATTAGAATTTCAAATTCTAATATAAAAATCTATGTAGTTAAATTGAATTCTTGCTGAGACTTCTTCATAAACTACCTATTCATAAAAGTATAGATTACTATGTACCGATAGAACCAATGATTATTCATGATTCCATAATTGAATCAATTACATACTGGTTACAGCAACCTACTAGAAAAATGTTATGGTAAAACTTCGTTTAAAACGATGTGGTAGAAAGCAACGTGCGACTTGAAGGATATGGTCGGTTGTGGATTCTGACATCCGCCATTTTTTTTATATTCATTATATAGGAATGAGGGTGCTTCTGGCTCGACATCGTTTGTTCTGTTCCACTAGAAAAACCTCATTTTTTGGGGGGATGTGGTGAAAATAGTACATGA
>JARVXP010000020.1:10000-30000 GCA_029856935.1 Cyclocarya paliurus
GGAACAATCACAAACACTTTTTTGATTATGGATCTACTACCAGAAACTCAATGCGTAATCTTAGCATTCAATGCGTATTCCTGAATAATCTAATTTTTCAATTATTCAACCATTTCATTTTACCAAGTTCAATGTTAGTCAGATTAGTCAACATTTATATGTTTCGATGCAACAACAAGATATTATTTGTAACAAGTAGTTTTGTTGGTTGGTTAATTGGTCACATTTTATTCATGAAATGGGTTGGATTGGTATTAGTCTGGATACAGCAAAATGATTCTATTAGATTTAATGTACTTATTAGATCTAATATGGCTCGAATCTTTAGTATTCTCTTATTTATTACCTGTGTCTACTATTTAGGCAGAGTACCGTCACCCATTATTACTAAGAAACTGAAAGAAACCTCAGAAACGGAAGAAAGGGGGGAAAGCGAGGAAGAAACAGATGTAGAAATAGAAACAACTTCCGAAACAAAGGGGACTAAACAGGAACAAGAGGAATCCACTGAAGAAGATCCTTCTCCTTCTCTTTTTTCGGAAGAAAAGGAGGATCCGGACAAAATGGATGAAACAGAAAAGATCCGAATGAATGGAAAGGGAAAAACAAAGGATGAATTCCACTTTAAAGAGACACGCTATAAAAATAGACCAATTTATGAAAAAAATAGACCAATTTATGAAACTTCTTATCTAGATGGGAATCAAGAAAATTCGAAGTTAGAAATATTTCAAGATAAAAAGGATAAAGAGATATTCTGGTTTGAAAAACCTCTTGTTAATATTCTTTTCGACTATAAACAATGGAAGCGACCATTTCGATATATAAAAAATGATCGATTTGAAAATGCTGTAAAAAATGAAATGAATAAAAATGTAAAAATTGTTTCTTATAATATATAATATAATTATAATATAACTTATTTTTAATATAAATTAACTTATAAATTAACTGACTTTTTTATTTTATAATTTAAAAAATTAAAATGAATAAAAAAATGAATACATAAAATAAATACAATAAGAGATAAGAAGAAATTCGGCCACCACCTATATATTTGATACCCTCTCCGACAAAAAAACTTGTAATACCGACTCCATTCGTAATTCCTTCAATTACTCGTTTATCAAAAAAATGAGTTAGTTGAGCTAATCCTCTTATACCGTTATTTAAGGATATTGCATAAAAAACATCTATGTAACCACGATTATATGACCAATCATATATCACATTTATTATTTTTTCCCAAAGAATTCGATTGGGAACACTTTTAAGAAATGAATTTCGGAAGTTCAAATTTTGTAAAGATGAATAAACAGGCTTATATAAAAAAGACGCTATAAATATTCCGATATAAGCTATACTCAATGAAAAACTTGCATTTGTCACAAATGCATACCAATCCACAGAATTATTTGAATTTTGATATATTATAGCTGGAGTTAACAATTTTGATAATATATCAAAATCCATTCCTTGTTGATTAAAAGGAATTCCTATGGCTCCAACGAACAAAGTAAATATACCTAATACAAGCATAGAAAATAGCATAGTACTATCCGATTCATGGGGATACGAAAAAGTGTTCTTAATGCCAAAATGAGCAATAGTAATAAAGGGTCGCGTCATCTTTCTTATATTAATATCAATTGGATATGTCTTCTTCCCCAAAAAAGAAATCCTTTCATTATTATTCATTTTTAATAAAGATAATAACCGAAAATCTTTTTTAATTATTTTTTTCCCTTCTTTATCTTTACCCCATAGAGATATTGAATAAAACGAGTTATTTGTTTTGCCGCTGTAATTTTGAAAATTAACATTTAAAGAGCCCTCAAACGTAAGTAAATAGATCCGAAACATATAAAATGCAGTTAATCCTGCTGTGGAAAAAGCTATTATTGCAAAAATCGGTGAATACAACAACAACTATCATTAATAATTTCATCTTTGGACCAAAAACAGGCAAGGGGTGGAATACCACAAAGGGAAAGTATACCTAATAAAAAAGCAGTTTTTGTAATTGGCACATGTTTTATTAAACCACCCATAAGAACCATATTTTGACTTTTATCTGGAGAATATCCAACAATAGCTTCCATTGAATGAATGATTGATCCGGACCCTAAAAACAACAATGCTTTTGAATAAGCATGAGTAATCAAATGAAATAAAGCAGCTCGATAAGACCCAATACCTAGAGCTAACATCATATAACCCAATTGAGACATTGTAGAATAGGCTAAACTTCTCTTAATATCTTTTTGAGCAAGAGCTAAAGTAGCTCCTAATAGTAATGTTATTATACCTATTAAGGCTATTATATTCATTATGTAAGGTATAACCATAAAAAGAGGAAGAAGGCGAGCGACAAGAAAAATTCCTGCTGCTACCATAGTAGCAGCATGTATAAGAGCTGAAATAGGAGTAGGTCCTTCCATAGCGTCAGGTAACCATACGTGAAGGGGGAATTGAGCGGATTTAGCAATTGCACCAGAAAATAATAAGAAGGCACACAAAGTAACAAATAAAAAATTAACTTCATTATTATAAATCAAACTATTGAATATTTCAAACAAATCCCGAAATTCGAAACTACCCGTTATCCAATAAAGACCTAAAATTCCTAATAATAAACCAAAATCCCCTACACGATTAGTTACAAACGCTTTTTGACAAGCATTCGCGGCAATCGGTCGTGTGAACCAAAAACCTATTAATAGATAAGAACACACTCCAACTAATTCCCAAAAAATATAAATTTGTATCAAATTAGAACTAGTCACTAATCCCAGCATTGAAGTATTGAAAAAACTCATATAAGCAAAAAATCTCAAATATCCTTGATCATGAGACATATAATTGTCACTATAAATAAGAACCATAATTCCAACAGTAGAAATTAAGATTAACATAATAGAAGTAAGTGGATCGATCAAGTAGCTGAACTCTAAAGAAAAGTCATTATTGATGGTCCAAGACCATACATATTGATAGATATAACTGTTATTTATTTGCTGAATAGACAGATTGGCTGAAAAAATCATAACTATACTTAACAATAAAACACTAGGAAAAGCCCACATGCGGCGAAGATTTTTTGTTGCCTTCGGAAAAAGGAGAAGTCCCACCCCTATTAACATAGGAATTATAACTGGAATGAAAGGTATGATCCATGAATATTGGTATGTATATTCCATAAAAATAAATAAAAATCTTTTATTCTTAGTTAACTGTTTCTGATTCATCAGCTCTTATTTTTTTTGAAAGGAGTCAGTTAATAAAAAAAATTAAGATAAGATATGTAAAACTAAAATAAATATTTTTTTCTTTTTTATTCTTAATTATTCTAAATCTTTTCCAAATACTTCAAACAAAAAAATATTTCAAATCAAGAAGTTAGAATTGGTCAAATGAGATGACCAAGTTACCATTGAAAAATAAATACTTATTTTTTTTAAGTAAGATTTTATGAAACTACAAAAAAAAATAAAAATTTCAATTCTTATTACTTATTACAATTTACATAATACAATATTTTAATCTCTAGAGAGAGTAAGGACAAATAATTACACCAAAAAGAATATGTTATTTTAATAGAATTCATAAAAGACAGACACAGTCCATAACTTAACCCCAGAAAAAAAAGAGTTATTTTTTTTTTTAGTTCGTTTATTCAGAATCATTAACCAATGAAGTTTTTTAATTGAGTGAAGAAATTACAAATTTATATAAAAAAAATAATGTATACTTTAACAGATTAACTACTAGTCTCATTTTCATTTTACAATTTTCATTAGGTGCACTCTTTTTTTGAGCTTGACCAATTAAGCAATTAATATAAAAAAAAATTATTAACGTTTTTTTATTAAATTCAAAAATAAAAGGTTGGTTTCTTAAACTTTTTGATGTATTTTATTACATGTATAAATATAGCATGACGAAAATAAACAACATAAAGGCACAACCGCTTTGGTTTATATTTTTTATTTTTTTATGAAAAGAGTCGAATTTAGACAATAAAGAGAGAATTATATAGTAAAAAACAATTGGTTTTGAACAATAGATGTCTTTCACATCCAACTATAGAACTGAATACCCTATCATAATTTTTTAATGGCAGTTCCAAAAAAACGTACTTCCATATCAAAAAAACGAATTCGTAATAATATTTGGAAAAGGAAGGGGTATTGGGTAGCATTAAAAGTTTTTTCATTAGCGAAATCTCTTTCTACAGGGAATTCAAAAAGTTTTTTTGTACAACAAGAAATAAATAATTAAACATTGGAATAATCTGGATCTATCTCTGACTCTAAAAAGAGTCTAGTTTTGAATTTCGTTTAGAATTTATACTAATTTATATTTATACTAATTTATATAGAATAATCTTTTTATATATACATTATTATATCTATATATAAATTATTTTCCAATAGGAAAGAACAAATATTTATTAGAAAAGAACAAACATAATATAAGATCTTTAATCCAAATTAATGATTCGTTGAAACTAATTTTTTAAGTTTAAAACTTGTTTTGGAATTTTCTGAACACTCGTTTTAAAAAATCATTATCAATATATATAATACTTATATATCCCTTATATCCCTCGTATAAAATATCCACCTAAATGCGACAAGAAGCTTTTATCAATGGATATTTTATACGAGAAATGTATCAATTTTGGTCATAAAAAAAAATAATCAAAAGAAAAAAAGAACATTGAATTGCGGTAAAAACTATGTAGTTAGAAAAGTTCCATTTTAGGAGAGTATAAACTAAAAGAACTCCATTGTTAATGTTACGTTAAATAAAATAGACACTATAAATCTAAATATTAAATAAAATAATAAAAAATAAGGATTATTATTGTAACTAGGTTCAAATCACTATTTTTTAAACGCGTTTTGATTCATCAATTTCTTTATTCATGAATTTCAATGTTTCTTATAAAATAAAACTCAAAAATATTGAATGATTGAGTACTTTAACCTCGACAATTGAATAAAAATAGGTTATTATGATTTCGAAAAGCCGCTATGGTGAAATCGGTAGACACGCTGCTCTTAGGAAGCAGTGCTAGAGCATCTCGGTTCGAGTCCGAGTGGCGGCATGGCATCTTATAAAAGAGTAAGTCCTATAATGAATTCTATTCCCGATTTCCATTTCTATAATTGGGAGATTCTCCTCTTTTTTTATAATTTTTTTATGATATTTTCCATTTTAGAGCATATATTAACTCATATATCCTTTTCGGTTGTTTCAATTATAATTTCAATTCGTTTGATAATCTTATTAGTTAATGAAAGCGTAGGACTATATGATTCATCAGAAAAAGGCATAAAAACTACTTTTGTCTGTATAACAGGATTATTAGTTACTCGTTGGATTTATTCAAGGCATTTACCTTTAAGTGATTTATACGAATCATTAATTTTTCTTTCATGGAGTTTGTCCATTATTCATATGGTTCCGTATTTAAAAAAAAATATAAACCTTTTAAGCGCAATAACCGCGCCAAGTGTTATTTTTACCCAAGGCTTTGCTACTTCTGGTTTTTTAACCGAAATGCATCAATCCGTACTATTAGTACCCGCTCTCCAATCTCATTGGTTAATGATGCATGTAAGTATGATGGTATTGGGCTATGCATCTCTTTTATGTGGATCATTATTATCAGTAGCTCTTATAGTCATTACATCTCGCAAAGTCATAAGTCTTTTTGAGAAAAGCAATAATGAGTCGTTTTGTTTTGATGAGATCCAATACATGAACGAAAGAAACAATGTTTTATGGAACACTTCCTTAATTTCTTCTAGGAATTATTATAGGTCTCAATTGATTCAACAATTGGATCATTGGAGTTATCGTATTATTGGTATAGGTTTTATCTTTTTAACCATAGGTATTCTTTCGGGAGCAGTATGGGCAAATGAGGCATGGGGCTCATATTGGAATTGGGATCCGAAAGAAACTTGGGCATTTATTACTTGGACCGTATTCGCGATTTATTTACATATTCGAACAAATAAAAATTTTGAGGTTGTAAATTCTGCAATTGTAGCCTCTATGGGATTTCTTATAATTTGGATATGCTATTTTGGGGTCAATCTATTAGGAATAGGGCTACATAGTTATGGTTCATTTACCCTAACATCTAACTGAAAAAAGGACCTAATGAACACAAATAAACATGGGACAGCATATATATAAGAAAACATCGTGTAAGCCATCGAGAACCTTTTGAATCACTAGTTTGATTCAAAAGGTTCTTACAAAGGCCAAACATATCTGGTTAAAAGTATAATTCATTTTTATTTTTAACTTAAGTTAAAAATAAACTTAAGAGAAGAAAAAATATTTGTTTTTTTGTAATTGTACAACGAATTTTTTAAACATCTTATTCTTATTATACTATAAGATTGATGTTTGATTTTTTATTTTATTAATTTTTTTTTATAATTATCTATAAAAATAATTAGATATAATATCTTCGATCTTGTCAACGGATAGTGAGAAAACGAAATCCGGATAAATACCAATACCTATTACAGGTAAAAGGATAGAGATCGAAACAAATAACTCTCTCGGTCCAGAATCAAAAAAATAAGAGTTTGGAGCATTAAAAAACTTGTATCCATAGAACATTTGGCGTATCATAGATAATGAATAAATAGGAGTTAATATCATTCCAATTGCCATTACAAATGTAATTAGTATTTTTGTTATTAAAAAAAATTTTTGGCTGGTAATTAGTCCAAAAAATACTATTAATTCTGCAACAAAACCACTCATCCCCGGTAATGCAAGGGAAGCCATTGATAAGATACTGAAAGTCGTGAATATTTTTGGAACTGGGATCGCCATTCCGCCCATTTCGTCGAGATAAACAAGACGTATTCTATCAAAACTCGTTCCTGCCAAGAAAAAAAGTGCAGCGCCAATAAAGCCATGAGATATTATTTGTAAAATGGCTCCATTGAGGCCCATATCACTTATAGAGCCAATTCCTATAATTATGAAACCCATATGAGATACGGAGGAATAGGCTATTCTTTTTTTTAAATTACGTTGACCGGGAGATGCTGAAGCTGCATAGATTATTTGAAGTGTGCCTACTATCATCAACCAGGGAGCAAATATAGAATGAGCGCGGGGCAATAATTCCATATTGATCCGAACCAATCCATATGCTCCCATTTTTAATAATATTCCGGCTAGAAGCATACAAGTACTGTAATGTGCCTCTCCATGGGTATCTGGTAACCATGTATGTAAAGGTATAATTGGTGATTTGACAGCAAAAGCAATAAGAAATCCAATATAGAATAGTATTTCCAGTACTACTGGATAAGATTGATTAACTGATATTTCAAAATTGAATGTTGGTTCATTGGAACCATATAAACCGATACTCAGAACTCCCATTAATAAAAAAACGGAACTTCCTGCAGTGTACAAAATAAACTTTGTAGCTGAATATAAACGTTTTTTTCCCCCCCACACGGATAGAAGTAGATAAACGGGAATTAATTCTAACTCCCACATGATGAAAAAAAGTAAAAGGTCCCGAGAAGAAAATGATCCTATTTGACCACTATACATTGCTAACATCAGGAAATGGAATAATCGGGAATCTCGAGTAACCGGCCGAGCCGCTGAAGTAGCTAAAGTGGTGATAAATCCTGTCAGCAAAATAGGTCCTATAGAAAGTCCATCTATTCCCAATCTCCAGTAAAAATCAAAAAAATTGATCCATTTATAATCCTCCGTCAGTTGCATTAATGGATCGTCCAATTGGAAATGATAATAGAATGCATAAGTTATTAGAAGGAGTTCTACGGTACATATAAATATAGTGTACCACCTAATTATCTTATTTCCTCTATGAGGAAGAAAGATAATTAAGGAACCCGCGAATATTGGCAGAACTACCACTATTGTTAACCAAGGAAAATAATTCGTAGTAAAAACAAGATACACTTGGACCAGAAAAATCCGTGCTCGAAAAATAAAATATATATTTTATTTTTCGAGCAGGGGGATTTTTGTCGGTAAAAAAAAAATAAAATATATTCAGGTGGGATTTGGGAAAGGGATCAATAAGCTAGGCCCATGCTTCGAGTTGTTTCATGCCATAAATAAACTCGAACACTCAAGTAATCCGTTGGACAGGCGGATTCACATCTCTTACAACCAACACAGTCTTCTGTTCTTGGAGCAGAAGCAATTTGCTTAGCTTTACATCCGTCCCAAGGTATCATCTCTAATACATCTGTGGGGCAGGCTCGGACACATTGAGTACACCCTATACATGTATCATAAATCTTTACTGAATGTGACATTGGATATATAAATTTTTGAACATCATAAATTTTCGATCTAGTAAACTTGTAAATGAATTATACATATATTTAGACACCAGATGAATCAATGATTTACCAGAATTTTTCTAATCAATCTGCTTCCAGATCGACTCCTACGAGAGGTCCAAGATACTTTGATTTCTTGCATTTTTTGTAAACACGATCAATACGTTATGTATCATCCATGTTAATTTGACTTGATAAATATTAGAATTTATATGATTAATACACTACTACTTATTCAACAAATTCGATTGATTGATACGAGTTGATTTTTTGTTACGATAAATTGCGGAAACAATAGCTGGTCCAATAGCTGCTTCAGCGGCTGCAATAGCTATAACAAAAATTGAAAAAATATTTCCTTTTAATTGGCGACTATCAAAAAAATCAGAAAATGTTACGAAATTTATATTAACTGCATTCAGTATAAGTTCAAGACACATAAGGGCTCTAACCATATTTCGACTTGTGATCAATCCATAAATACCGATAGAAAATAAATAGGCACTCACAACAAGTACATGTTCGAGCATCATTGACCAACTCCTTATCAATTTTGATTCATTTCAAGATGAAAAACAATTTAATGAGTTTAAGTGACTAGAATAAAAAAAAGTACTGAATAAGGGAATCTATTGCCAATAGATCAAATAAAATAACTTATATTTTAGACATAAACAATCTTCAAATAAGATTGAAGTGAGGGGAAATGGATGTGATAACACAGAACAAAGTTTCATTTTGATTTCGGTTACTAGTTCGAAAGATTTATTACTGGCGGGCCACAGCAATTGCGCCTATCAAAGCAGCTAAAAGAATTATCGAAATGAGTTCAAATGGAAGAAAAAAATCTGTTGATAAATAAATTCCAATTTGTTGACTGTTACTTATCAAATCTTGTTCTATAATTTGGTTTGATCTTGTAGTCCAAATAATCCCGTACCATGACGTATCCAGAATAGTAGTCATTAGTGAAACAAAAATACCTGTACAAACCAACAAAGTAACGCCATCCCCAACGGTCCAAAGATGAAAATCTTTGTAATATTCTGAACCGTTCATGAACATGACAGCAAATATAATTAAAACATTTATAGCTCCCACGTAAATAAGGAGCTGTGCGGCAGCTACAAAATGAGAGTTTGATAGAATATAGAATAAGGATATACAAACAAGAACCAGTCCCAACGAAAAAGCAGAATAAATTGGGTTTGTAAGTAATACTACCCCTATGCCTCCTAATATAAGACCGGATCCCAAAAAGACTAAAAGAAAATCATGTATTGGTCCGGGTAAATCCATTATATGTAAAGAGATAAATAAATTGAAATTTTTTCATGACCTTATTGAACCACCAGGAAAATTTTTTTCTGAAAAGTTCTTAATTGAATTAAATCCTAAGAAATGTGAATTGATGTAGGTACAGTTCTTGGACTAATATCATTCTTTATCTTAAAGTTAAAGAGTGGTTCAAAACTATATTTAGATTTCGAAAAAATTACAGATATATTCATAGATTTTCAATCCAAATTGAAGCACGAACCAACCAATCAATAGTTAGAATTTGTAGTTAGTGACTAAACAAAAGAAACGAAAAAAAAGGCATTCCTTTCGATCAAAACTGAACCTTATAAATTGGAAATTACTCTTTATCTTTAATCAAAGGATTTACTTTTTTTGATTTCATTTACTTATTTTTTTTAGGTGAATTTAAAATTGTTCGAATTGTATAATCGTCAATTACTGACATTGGTAAACGACCCAAGGCAATTTGATTATAATTCAATTCATGACGATCATAAGTAGAAAGCTCATATTCTTCAGTCATTGATAAACAATTTGTTGGACAATACTCAACACAGTTACCACAAAATATACAGATTCCGAAATCAATACTGTAATTAAGCAACCGTTTCTTTCGAATATTAGTTTCCAATTTCCAATCAATAACAGGTAGATCTATAGGGCATACACGAACACATACTTCACAAGCAATACATTTATCAAACTCAAAATGGATTCGACCGCGGAAACGTTCTGATGTGATTAATTTTTCATAAGGATATTGAATAGTTACAGGTAAACGATTTGCATGGGATAAGGTAATCATGAAACTTTGACCAATGTACCTTGCAGCTCGTACTGTTTGTTGACCATAATTCATGACCCCAGTTACCATAGGAAACATATCGTAAATCTCTATGAATATTTTTATGTTTGTTTCTTTCTCTTGTTTGAGACAAAGCGCAAATAGAGAATGTAGTATTCCTTTACAGTGAAAGAAGTTGGAAAGAGATTGTTAATAATAGATTACCAAGAGAAATAGGTAAAAGAAATTTCCATCCCAAATTTAATAGTTGGTCTATTCTTAGCCTAGGTAAAGTCCATCTTGTTGTGATAGAAATGAACAAGAACAAATAAGTTTTGGCTAATGTAATAAAGATACCAATTGTCGTTCCAAAGACCCAGCGTGCTTTATTTATTTCAAAAAGCTCAGAAACCAATATGTATGGAATAGAGATATTCCAACCGCCCAAGTAAAGAACTGTTACAAATAATGAAGAAACTAATAGGTTTAGATAGGAAGCAACATAAAATAAACCAAATTTAATGCCCGAATATTCGGTTTGATAACCTGCTACTAATTCTTCTTCTGCTTCTGGTAAATCAAAAGGTAATCTCTCACATTCTGCTAGGGAAGAAATTATAAAAACGAGAAACCCTATAGGTTGACGCCACAAATTCCACCCCCAAAAACCATATTTTGATTGAGCCTCAACTATATCAACTGTACTTAAACTGTTAGATAATCATAGTCGGTGATAACATCACTGTTACCATCGCTATTACAGAACCGTACATGAGATTTTCACCTCATACGGCTCCCTTAGGGCATAAATAAATCTAAGGACCGAGTCGGTATTATTTATCTTGATATATTTATAGGATAGATAGGTTCCAAATTTAACAAAGGCCCTGAATTAGACCGCTTAAATTCTGTCTGTTATATAATAATAATAAAAAAAAAAACTACGTCTGAATTGATCTTATCCTTTATTTAATGAATAATTTTTAAGATTTTAATAAATAATTTAAAATTTTATTTGTTGAGTAATAACTTTAAGTCTTCAATAAAATACTGCTTGTAGAAATATCAATAACCCGTCATTTTTAATTATGAAAAAAAATTAGATATTCTATTAGTTTAGTTGATAAATTATGACACTAATTCTATCTCTATGACTATCCATATACGAAAGAAAAAAAAAAGAGATCTTTTTTTTTTTTTTAATTGTATTCTTTCTATTTTTTTTTTTCATTCCTATTCTTCTTTCTTTTCTGAAAAAAAAGGGGGAGCTTACAAAATAAAGGATTATTTCGTTTCCGATAGTCATTTATTTGAATCAGTGGATAGGAGTATACTCTGGATCGGAATCGTGGGGAGTATTGCTTAATCATTTCTACTAACTTAAAGCCCCAATTAGTATTCTTGTTATATTATGTGTAAATGTCCTTTGGGATAAATTACACAATTTCTATTACTAATCCTTTGCGTACTTTGGCGTTTCTAACCGTCCACTCATTTTTGCTAAAACCCCCGCTTTAGGGTAATACATACAAACGCTAGTGAAAACTGAATAGGTTGATTTTTTGAACCCGCTTCAAGCTAGGATGACATGACTAATCAACCAATCTTGGGGTAAATGGTCTCTTCTTCTGTTTATTTATGTTCAACTCTTTAATTCTTCTTATACATTGAAGACGAGACTCAATAATTTTACTGCGAATATATATATTATATAACTATAGCTGTTTTTTTTTTCACTCATATTCATATAACTATCGAATTTAATTCATTAATCCGAATAATAACTAAAAAAATGAAGATATGTATGCAATTTATTCCCCCTCTTTTTCTATAAAGACTATAAAGAAAGGAATAGGGAAAAGTTTATGTTTCAACGAATCGCACGTAGAGATATTGATAATACACATAGAGTTAATGGTATTTCATAACTAATCGATTGAGCAGCAGCTCGTAGACCACCTAAAAAGGAATATTTATTATTTGAACCATATCCTGACATAAGAAGTCCAATGGGAGCAATACTTGAAACCGCAATCCATAAAAAAACTCCAATATTGAGATCGGTTAAAACAAGACGATAGTCAAAAGGAATTACTAAATAACTTAGCAGAATGGATATGACTGCTATGGATGGTCCGATACTAAATAAACTAGTATCTCCTCTAGATGGAAGAAGATTCTCTTTGAAAAGTAGTTTTGTCCCATCTGCTAGAGCTTGAAGAACTCCTAAAGGACCGGCGTATTCAGGTCCAATACGTTGTTGTAGCCCTGCGGATATTTCTCTTTCTAACCATACAATTACTAATACGCCTATTGTGATTCCCAATACAAGAGTCAAAATAGGGACAAGCGCCGATATAATTCCATAGACCCCTTTTAAAGATTCCACTCTGTAAAAAGAATTAATATCTTGTATTTCCGTTGTATCAATTATCATTTCAACGATCAACTTCTCCCATAATGATATCTATGCTACCTAATATTGTCATAATATCAGCCAATTTCATTCTTTTAACTAACTGAGGAAGAATTTGCAAATTGATAAAACCCGGCGGGCGAATTTTCCATCTCCAAGGAAAACCACTCTGATCCCCTATCAGAAAAATTCCCAATTCACCCTTTGGGGCTTCGACTCTTACATAAAGTTCTTGTTTCGGCAATTCAAAAATAGGAGAAGGTTTTTTACTAATGAATCGATATTCAAAATCATGCCATTCTGGATACCTTTCTCTATCAAAGTATCGAAGTTCTAAATTCTCATAGGGCCCCCCCGGAATTCCTTCTAGAGCCTGTTGAATAATTTTTATGGATTCTGTCATTTCACCAATTCGGACTAAATAACGAGCTAATGAATCCCCTTCTTTTTGCCATTGGACTTCCCAATCCAATTCGTCGTAACACTCATAATGATCAACTTTACGAAGATCCCATTGTATTCCAGAAGCTCGCAACATTGGTCCTGATAAACCCCAATTTATTACTTCGTCTCTACCAATAATGCCTACACCTTCAACGCGTTCTAAAAAAATAGGATTTCGTGTAATAAGTTTTTGATATTCAGTAACTCCTGTTAAAAAATAATCGCAGAAATCCAAACATTTATCTATCCACCCATGAGGTAGATCAGCCGCTACCCCTCCGATACGAAAATAATTATGCATCATTCTCATACCAGTGGCAGCTTCGAATAGATCATATATAAATTCTCTTTCTCTGAAAATATAGAAGAAAGGAGTTTGTGCACCAATATCTGCCATAAACGGGCCGAGCCATAACAGATGAGAAGCTATACGACTCAATTCCAACATAATTACTCTGATATAACTGGCTCGTTTAGGTATTTGAATATTTCCTAACTGTTCTGGCCCATTTACAGTTATTGCTTCTGTGAACATAGTAGCTAAATAATCCCAACGAGTTACATAAGGAAGATATTGTATAATTGTTCGGTTTTCCGCAATTTTTTCCATCCCCCTGTGTAAATAACCCAATATTGGTTCACAGTCAATAACATTTTCACTGTCCAGAGTAACGATGAGTCGAAGAACACCATGCATTGACGGGTGGTGGGGGCCCATATTAACTATCATGAGATCTTTTCTTGTAGCTGGTATATTCATAAGTTTTTCCTCGATTCATTCTTCCATGAATTGCGCAAAACGAAAAAAAGTTCATCAAAATTCAAGATCTAATAAATCAAATAATTCAAAATGACTTTTCAAATTAACGAATTTTTGATTCCCGAATACCCAATTGATTAATTAAGTATTTATAACGTACTCTATTTTTATTTGACAAATAAGACAGCAACCGTTGACGTTTTCCCAGAATTTTACGTAGACCCCTTTGAGATAAATAGTCTTTTCTGTGCAATTCTAAATGTGAAGTAAGTCTTCTTATTTTATTGGTGAAACTCAATACTTGGAATTCAACGGATCCCCTGTTTTCTTCTTTTTCTTCTTGCGAAAAAATTGAAATGAATGCATTTTTTATCATAAAAATGAATCGTCCCTTTCTCTTTTTTTTTAGATATTTTTATAGATATATTTCTTGAGATATATTTCTTGATCAGTAATAATAATGCCACTCATTTGAATTTGATATACACAAGACTCTTAATTTCGTTAAGAATTTTTTATTTTTGTCAAATAAAATTACTTACTTTAGTAATCAATATAATTTAAAAAATGAATTGGATTCGAATCGGATACCGTATACAAAAGTATGATCTATTTCTGTATTCACAAAAAATTAAAAAAATGAGATCTTCAAATAAATAAGAAGATTTTGTTGATTCATTTCTAGATCGAATTAATATTAATAATATAATACAATGACTCATTAAATTAGTAAGTATTGTGTATCAGAATGAAATGTAAGATAATGGGTATGTTTATTTCTTTGTCTTCATATACGAAGACATGGTACGGGAATATAGTAAAAATGTACCATTAATAAATTTGCAATCGCGGATACATATGAATCCTGGTCATACTAAAACGACTACCATTATTGGTATCAAACCAATAGCGATTCATACAAGCTAAATCTTCTAATCGATAATTGGACCAAAGAAAGAACTTTAATTTAATTAGTTTCTTTTTATCGTTATCAAGATTTTTTTTTTTATTCAACACGCAATTTTTTATCCTATTTCCATTGAAAAATACTGTATTTCTATAGATACTGTTTATATCCCTATAATTCAAAAAGATTTGAATTCTCAATTCTCTACGACGCTTCGGGGATAAAATATTTTCAAGAACAAGCAAATCATAATTATTTTTGTCTATATTTCCAGTCATTTTTTGATGTATTGCAATGGATTCATAAAAATTCTTTTTATTCTTGTCAGCATAGCCATAACTTTTTTCTAGGTATCTTTGATTAATTTGGTGCTTATTCTTATGAACCAATGAAATACCTATGGTTTGATATATATAAAATTGTCCATCATTTTTTACAAACAGACGAACTGGTTCGATAATAAATATTCCTCTTTTTATCAATTCTGTAAGAGTTAAATCTTTCTGGATCATCATAATATGTGGATTCATTTCTTTTCTTTGAATAGCGGAGATAGCAATTTCGTTTGGACTGTTCAGTCTAAGGAGGAGGCAATATACTTTGATGTTATTGATTATTCTTTGATTTAAAGAATCATTCCATCTCCATTGAAAACGCAAATACTTTTTTAAGAAAAACTCAAGCTCTGCTTCTATGTTAGTCTTGTATTGCTTTTTGTTTCTACGTTTTTTCATGTCTGATCCCGGAGAACTTTGTTCACCATCTTTTTTTTGGTTTGAGAGAGCGGATTTAATATATGGTTTTTCGACTAATTCTTTTTCTCCTTGATTTCTATTTTCAAATTTAAGAGTTTTTTTTTTCGAAAATAAAAAAAGAGATATTTTTTTCTTTTCAGTGATGCTTTTATGTTTATTAACATTTTGGTTTACATTAAAATTGAAAAGAAGTAATTTGATTGGTATGGCCCAGGGTTTAATCTTATATGTATTATAAAATATCCCAAATTCTGGGAATAACAAAAATGCAAAATTCGATATGGGGCGACTTGGTATTTCGTTATTCATTCTCATCCAATCAGCGAGAGACTTTTTTTGTTTTTGATTGAATGGGTGAATTTCTTGATGAATCGTGAGATAAAAAAGACCTTTTTTTTTTTTATCAAATTTTTCGATTATTTGATAATTATTAACACTAATCTTAATATTTTGATTCCTTTTAGTGATGGTATCAATATTAACGCAAGCCTTAATATCAATCTTCTTTGTAAGACAAAAATTAAGAATTTTCCAATAAAAATATTTTCTATCCGGACTTTTTTTTATATCTATACTATTATTTTCTACTCGATAATTTTTGATAAGGATACCTTCTATCATATCAAATAGTTTACGTTTAGGCGTATTGTTATTGTAAGTATAATAAATTTTTTTGTTCTTATTTACTTGTAATGGCAATCCATAAATATATGAGTTTTTTTCATCTTCATAATTAATAGATTTATACGATAAAAGATCATATTGATATTGTTTTTTTAATTTTTTGTTTTTTTTTAGTGATGAATCTATTTCAAAATAATTTTGTTTTTCATATTCAATGAATCGGTTTTTTTCATCTGAATCACATTTGTTTAAATCTTTATTTTTAGTCATACAACATTGATATTGATTGACTCTATTTCGCCATTTTTGCGATATTAATCTAGACCATCTAATCTGAGATAAATCATATTGATAATGAACCTTTAGCCAGTTTTTCCATTCATTAATTAAAGAATTTCGAAGGTTTTTATGTTGTCTTAATTCGGAATCAAATATTCCTTGCGTTCCAACAAAATACTCTTTTATTTCATTCTTAAGAAAAAAAGATGTTCCGTAATAGTTAAAGACAGATCTTAACTTATATAAGTTACTGACTTGGATTTGTGAGAATTTGTAGAATACATATGCTTGTGACAAGTAAGATAAGTCCCCCAAAATATGTGAATTTTTATTAATAATACAAAGTGACTTTTTTATACTCAAAATAAAGTTAATTATACTTTGATTTGTTTTATCAATTCTTTCTTGATTTTCTTCATTATTGTAAATGGATTTATTCAAGTTTTTTTTTTTTAATTTAAGAAGAAGCTCTGCAATGATTCTAAATATAATAATGATACATATAAAGATATATATGTATAGTTTTTCAATCAAAAATTTAAAAAAAAAATGTAATTTACGAAGTAATCGAATATTTTTTCTTTTTAATATTCGCCAAATGTTTTTTGGTGATTCTAATCTTTTATCTTCATAACTTATTTTGGTCGGGCTAATATTTATCTCTCGAGTTAGAAAACCTATTTGCTTATCTTTTTTCATTTTTTCTATTTCAGTTATGATTTTGTTTGTTCTATTAGTTAGATTTTTCATTTTTTTTTCTGTCAATGAGTAAGTTGCACAATCCATAAATCGAATTTGAATAGACGATTCGGGAATAATTTGATTATGGATTATCGAATCTTTTTCTTTTTTAGGTTCACTCAATTTATATCTTTCTATTTTTTTCAATCCAAATGCTAATGCTAGAATTTGGTTTCTTTTTGAGAGTTCTTTGATTCTTTTTTTTAGTTTTTTTAGAAAGAGAATGCTTTTGATGACCCATTTTTTTGTTTCTTTTAATACATTTATAAAAAATTTTGTTCTTTCTTTTAAAACTCTTAGAACTAGAAAACATTTTTTTTGCAATTTTAATTTTATTTTTTTAAATTTTTTAAAAATGGGTTCAAAAAATGAAATTTGTTGTCGGGGAGAACCAAAAGGTAATTCAGTTTCCATTCCCCAAACTGTTAAAAAACAAAAATCATTTTTTTCTTTTTTTCCTTTCTTTTGAATTTGATCTTTATTAGGGAATCGTAACTTAGATCTGTGCCAAGGTTTCAGACGAAAAGGAAATAGAATCTTTATCTGAATACCGTCTGTTAACCAGTTTTTCGGAAATTCTGTTTCTGATAATTGAACGCCATTATAGGTGCATTTAATATGGATTTCTTTATTCCAATCCTTTAAATCTTCGGACCATTCGGGAAATTGAAATAATAGTATACGAACAAGATTTTTAGATATTATTAATGAAGGTAATATAATATATTTTCTAAGAATTGATTGGATTACTAATGCAAAACCTCTTATTACTTGAGCAAATATAATGCTATCCCAAATTTCCCCTATTTCTATACGAGTTTTCTCCGCTTTTTTGTATATTTCTCTTTTGTCCTCCTCTTCTTTATCACTTTCTTTTTTCTTTTCCTTTGTATGATTATGATCCGAAATTTTTAATTTATTCTTTTTCCAAATCAAATTTATAAAAATGATTTTCATTAGATCGGGGATAGCAAAAGAAAAGAGGGGAGGTTTGTCTACTCTATCTAAAAAAAGGGCGGAATACACATTTGCTTGAAACAGTTCCAAAATAATTATTTTACGCCTTTGAGCTCGTATAGAGCCTTTTATTATATCTCGACGAAAATCCGGTTGTTGTGAATAACGTATCAAAGCCACCTCTTCATCTTGATCAGAATTATCAGTCTCTTTTTCATTAGTATCGGTATTCTCCGGACTATTAGTAAAAATTACGACACGTTTGGCTTTTCGTGAACGAATTTGATAATCCTCTGCCCCACTTTCTTCAGTTGCTACTTCCTGTTGTTCCAATTCATCGATTAATTTATATGACCATCGAGGAACTTTTTTATTTATTTCTTTTATTCCAATATATTCTTTGCTAATTGTTTTATACTTAGTATCAGTTATAACTGCATTGATTAAAAATTTTAAAATTTTTATTGGATCTTCTGGATTAATTCTTACTTGTTTGTTTTCCGGAAATAAAGAAAGTCCTTTCAAATTAAAATTTGATGCTGATTTTCCTCCAAACTTGCTAATTATGTTTAAGAAATAACTCATTTCTGTTGATAATGATTTTCGATCAAATAGAGTGAATTTATGGTCAAATTCTGTGTAATTGGTAGTAAGAAGGATGCCATGAATCTTATTTATCCAAATTGTCTCTATGTAATGTTTTATAGCTAGAGAAGTTTTTATGATTGGTAGTAAAAATAGTTTTTTGATTTGTCCGCGAAAGGGTCCGTTAAATAAAGCATCACATATTTTAGGTAAATATTCTTGTTTAGTCTCATTATTACAATTACACAATCTAATTCTTTTTTCGATTATATCCAGAGGAAGGAATCTATTATCTAGAATTTCGACTCTATTTAAAAATTGGTTGCTTATGTTCTTCCCTTTTTGTTCATTGGTATAATTCCAGTGATTATACAGTTCATTATAGGAAATTTTTTCTATTGTAAAAAAAGACATCTTTGTTTGTATCATTTCAAAAAAAGTTGATAAACTTGGCGGATACGTAAAGGATATCCTTTCTTTTCCATCACTTTGACACGTATGAAAAAAATATTGTGACATTTCATTTTTTACAGCATTTTCAAATCGATCATTTTTTATATATCGAAATGGTCGCTTCCATTGTTTATAGTCGAAAAGAATATTAACAAGAGGTTTTTCAAACCAGAATATCTCTTTATCCTTTTTATCTTGAAATATTTCTAACTTCGAATTTTCTTGATTCCCATCTAGATAAGAAGTTTCATAAATTGGTCTATTTTTTTCATAAATTGGTCTATTTTTATAGCGTGTCTCTTTAAAGTGGAATTCATCCTTTGTTTTTCCCTTTCCATTCATTCGGATCTTTTCTGTTTCATCCATTTTGTCCGGATCCTCCTTTTCTTCCGAAAAAAGAGAAGGAGAAGGATCTTCTTCAGTGGATTCCTCTTGTTCCTGTTTAGTCCCCTTTGTTTCGGAAGTTGTTTCTATTTCTACATCTGTTTCTTCCTCGCTTTCCCCCCTTTCTTCCGTTTCTGAGGTTTCTTTCAGTTTCTTAGTAATAATGGGTGACGGTACTCTGCCTAAATAGTAGACACAGGTAATAAATAAGAGAATACTAAAGATTCGAGCCATATT
>JARVXP010000021.1:0-153332 GCA_029856935.1 Cyclocarya paliurus
TGTTGTTTAATTTGGAGATTTTACGTGGGTTTGTTGAGTTTTTTTTTTTGATACCGTTCGTTTAGGATTTTACATGAGTTTTTTTAGATTTTACATGAGTTTGTGCTTGTTTTTTGCACATTTGGTCTTCTTCTTTTTTATTCTTTTTGGGTGCTGTTAGTTTGAAAATTTTACATGAGTTTGTTGGATTTTTTTTTTGGATGCCGTTCTTTGGGGAATTTTACATGGTTTCTTCAAATTTTACATGGATTTGTTTATGTTGTGAGTTTTTTTGTAAAAAAAAAAAATTCATGGTTTTTATTTTTTTTTGTGAAAAAATAGATGTTTTTACATAGCCTTTTTTGCATTATCTCTTTGGATTTCTTCTCTTAGTGTTTTGTGCTCTCTGGGTATTTCATGGAGTTTGTTTTCTGCAGTTCGGTTTTTTTTTTTGGTGCCATTAGTTTGGAGATTTTACATAGGTTTGTTGGGTTTTTCCATGGATTTGTGCACTCTGGGTTGTGATTTTCTGGGTTCTTGGTTTGCATGTTGTGGGTTTTTTCTAAAAAAACCCACAACATGATTAATGCTAATTATGTATCAAACTTAGGCCTTGTTTGTTTTCAAGACCAAAATCCAAAACTTTGAAAATTTCTCATCCTATCATTACAACTTTTCCAAATTTCCATACAAAATAAAATAAACAATTCAACTTTTTCAAATCTTTAAAACAAATATAATATTAAAAAATATATTCTAAAAATATTTTATTTAATTTTTCAACTTTAATCTTATCTCATCTCTGAAAACAAACGAGACTTAGTTTTTCTTTTATGCATCAAATTAACATATATATATAATTAAATATATATGCGTGTGTGTAGCAGCAGCAGCATATATACTGTTGATCATTTAGTTTTAAAACCTGTAAAATGAGTCATATTCAATGATTTGTGGCCTCTTGAAATGACATGTATCATGAATTATATTAATGCAAATACGTGATCTTTTCCAAGGAATATGTGATTGCGTACATGATAATCATAATTATCTGTATATATTAATTGGATTTTGGATTTTGGATTTTTCTCCTTCTTAAATGAGTTGATGCCTGTTAATATAGCTCAATTATTTTTTAAACTAATTTTTTGCTTCTAAATTATTTTTTCAGCTTATTTGATTGTGATATGGATCCTAAACCTAGTGGATGCGATCGTCCACAAGGAGATGTGGCGGATGACAATGTTACAACTCCTACACTGGTGGGTACTTCCATCTCTAGATCCACATCTAGGACAGTTGCATCTAGAGCAGCTACATCTTGTGCGAGTAGTTAACTCACACTCACAATATATATAAAGGATGAGGATATGTTCAATGAAGAGGAGGAGATGCCCATTGAACATGATCAACCATCACGACCTTCTAAAAAAAGGTCGTGGACATGAGAGCATTTCACCAAAATTCCTGGTGATATTGCGAACCCGCTAGCAAGATGTCATCACTATGGGCAACTTTGTGGATGCCATTCAAATAAGCAAGACACCAGTGTGTTAATAACACATCTAAATGGTTACCAACGATATAAGATCACGAAGGGATTGGCGGTCACTAATCAGATCAACCTCAGATCACACACTCCATATTTGAATAATTGATCTTCTATTATCGATTTTGTATTTTGGATGAATTTTATAATTAGACTTTTTTTTCCTTTTTTTTTTTGATAAGTTATGTTCATATTGCACGGAATAGAAGATAATAGAATATCAAATATGATAATCATAATATATTATGTACATTATGATTATAACTTATCATAATCATAACTTATCTTATCGAAACTTCTACGGCTACTGATGGTATACAGACTAAGAAATTGGTCATTCCTTAATACAGTGAGAAGATGTTGAGGGACATGCTTGCAAAGATGATACTTACTGATGAGATACCCTTTGCCACAGTCGACAAAAGAGGCTTCCGAAAGTTTATAAACTTTGTTGAGCCATGATTTTCCATTCCATCATGGTATACGGTGATGCGAGATTGTATGAAGAGGCATGCGAAGAACAAGGCGGAGATGAGGAAGATGTTTATTACAACTGGCCAAAGAGTGTCATTTACGACTGACACATAGATGTCCATACAGAATGTATGTTACATGTATATCACATCACACTACATTGACAGTGAGTGAATTTTGCATAAAAAATAATTGACTTTAAAGAAATTGTGGATCATAAAGGTGCATCCATTGGGGCGAAGATTGATGATTGTATAAAGGACTGGAGAATTCGAAAAGTGCTGTTTATTACAGTTGACAATGACAGTGCTAATGAAACAGCAATTGATTGGTTTAAGTGAAACACGACGGTGAAAGATGATATCCTTCAGGCCCACGAGTTTATTCATATTCGACGCTGTGCTCATATTATTAACCTTATAATTGTTGAGGGGTTAAAAGAAGTTGATTATTCCATTATCCGAGTTCACAACATTGTGCGATATGTGAGGGATTCCCCCCAAAAGCTTACCAAGTTTAAGGCAATAGCATAAGATCTTCAAATTAGATGTTTTAGTATGTTGTGCTTGGACGTTCTAACTCGATGGAACTCTACAGGATGTGGCACAGAAGTACCAAAGAGCATTCGAGTGGATGAAGATCGAGAATGAGAGTCTGAGGTATGCTTTGTTGGAGCTAGCAGGATAGGGCTTGGTGAGCTGGATGCACATGATTGGACTAGTGTGAAGTACTTTGTTCAATTTTTGAAAATTTTTTATGACATAACTATGCGGATATTTGGATCCAAATATACGACTGTGAACTTGTATTTCAGCAAGCTCTTGGAGTTTTATTTCCACTTGCAAAATAGTTGTGCCGACTCTAGGGGATTGTTATCTGCTATGGCTACGAGAATGAAAATCAAATATAATAAATATTGAGAGAATATTGATAAGATAAATAGATTATTATTTGTGGCTGTGATCCTTGACCCCCAATATAAGTTGGTTGTTCTAGAATTTTGGGTAAATTTCGTCCTCAAAGCAGTGAAGGTTGCAAAGTTTATTAGAGTGTTAAAAAGTGATATTGATGACCTATATAGTCACTACAGTAATAGTTGTCAACTTTCATCCGCAGCTGGTAGCTCCTCACATTCGAGGCCGATGTGGTTAACAGCTTCTTTAGATGATACTGACCCATCCTTAGGGGTTATAGGCCATCTTATTATGCAACAGTATCATCAACTCATTACAACAAGAAATATTATGCAGTGTACGTCTGAGGTTGAACGATATTTTATGGAAGTTATGGATGCACCTAGTGGTGTATGTTAGTTATTAACTTGGTGGAAGGTTAATTCCACTAAGTATCCAGTCCTTTCTCATATAACCCGAGATGTGCTAGTCATTCATGTCTCTACAGTTGACTCAGAGTCGGTGTTTAGTACTGGAGGTTGCGTATTGGATGCTTATTAAAGTTTATTGTCACCGTCAACCATTGAGACCCTCGTTTGCACACATAATTGGATAAGTGAAACGCCTATTGATCTAGATACCGTTGGCATTGATGCCGAGAGATATAGGTTTAAATCGGATAACTTTATATGCTTTTAAATGATTATTTAATTATTTTTAATGTTTCTAACTTCTACTTTTTATGATTTTATAGACCTAATTGTGAACGTTGACATAATTGCCGATGACTAAGAGTCTGAGATGAATGCCCCTTGAGAGTTGGGATGGAGTTGAGAGATTATGGACTATGGAGAACCTCATTTCTTGGTAAGAATCAAATTTTACTTTTACCGTGTTCAATTTTTTATTATCAGTTTTTTTCATTTATTGATTGTAACTTTCTATTTTCGTTTCAGGCATGACCAATGAGCCATTGAGATTTGAGTGAAATCCGTATTTAATATTTATGTAGTTATCTTTAAAGACTAAATCAATGTTTTTATAAATGAAACTATTATAACTTATGGCTACAACATACATGTTATTTAGTTTTTAAACTATTGTGTTTAAGTTTTTTTTTTTTTTTTATAATCTTTTTAGTATTTTTTTATAGGTTCGGATTTGGACTTTGGTGAGTCCAAAAGTCGAAAAAGGGCATTCATGCTCAATAAATGGTCAGAGATTCGACCTCCGATTGGAATCGGACTCCGATTCCGTTCGGAGTCAGAATTAAAGTAAAAGTTTTCCTCCGACTTCGATGTCGAAAACGTTAACTCCAACTTCGTCGGAGTCAAAACTCAAGCTCTAATCGTCTTGATAGACCAATCATGCAACAAAAATCACGTCCAAAAACCAACCCTCCAAATGGACACTTAATTAGCTAGCTACTTTTTACATATATACCATATATAAGAGAGAGAGATGTGATAAAAACGATGTCGTACAAGAAAAATGATATAATAACAACTATATTACAATTGGTTTACAATTAAGTATTAAATAATAATTATTTTTCTTGTACTTTAGGCTGTTGCTAGGACAATTATTTTGAATTAAAGTAAAAAGAAATAATTTCTTGTAGATAAATTGTGGAATTGTTGGGTATGTATCATTATCCATCGTACAAACGTTAGAAACATGAAAATGACAAGTGGCGTATGCAATTGTACGATCGGAAACAACTTCAATTATTGGATACAAATTAATACTGACTTCACCAGTTCCTTCCTCTAATTCAAATAATGAAAGATTCTTTGCAGGGCGAACTAACTCACACCTTATACGTACGTAGTACTGCATGCGCACCTAATTATGGATAACTAATCACGTCCTATTATTTCGAAGGGTAATGATACCCTTCCAATTACTCTACTACTGGTTTACTACTCGTCCTACATGATATCTTTTTTTTTTCCATTTCTCCTGCCTTCTTTGAACGCCAGCCCCTCCCTCCCTAGTTCCTTCTATTTTGTGTCAGGTGATGTTACATAATGTCAGTCATGTCCCTCCCTCATCTTCAAGTTTCATTTTGAGTGTGAAATTCAGAAGTGAAAAACATCACACGGCTTTTCTCCTTTGCTCCATCGCGAACCACCCATATAGCTTTTCTCCTCTGCTCCTCCGCATGGAAACAACGTTCTCCTTCGCTCCCTCCATCGCAAATCAACTAAGTGGACACCCGGAGTCCGCCTCCTCTCCCGTTGTGGGAATAACGTCGTCCTCCACTCCATTGCAAACCAAGCAGGCCGAAGGAAGAGCTACCTGGCCAGCCTATCTCTTTATCCTGGGAAGTCTAAGCTGCCATTTCTGCCTTCAAATGCACAAGTATCATGCATGGACTGAAGTTGAATTTTCTTGGCAAGTGCAATGTTTTAAAAATGTTCCTTTCAAAGAGAAACTTATACGAGCCCCACTTTGTTGGCGATAATTTTGCAGCCACTTGGAAAGGAAGGAATTGCACTTGTTGGTGATGACACATTTAGGGGTTTTACTACTTCTGGTCAGGTGCTTCTCTCTTAGATTACTAATTTTAAACTCTAGTAATTCATCATTGATTGAGGAGAGTTAAACCGTGTAGCTGCTTTCTTCCTTTTATTTTTCATTCCCTTCTCTCGAATTGTTAATTGTAGCTATCAGAGGATGCTTGGGATGATAGATGTTGGGTATTAGTGTCGTCAATTGGGTACAGTTTTTCATCATTTTAAACTCTGCTAATTTATCATTTCAAACGCTGTTTTGTTTTGCAGTATGACCGGTAATGCAAGTTTTTTAGTTGGGTGGATCTTGAAATTCCTGAAATATGATGTGACTATTATAGAACATCTAAGCAATGAACGAACAGTTGCTGGAAAATACTGCTCAAAATGTTTTACCAGTTCAGCAAGTGGCATATAAGTTCAGGTCATCAATGGAAATTGAAGCTGCCCAACATCAAGTAGAAATTCAGAACGAAGCACGCAAAATCAAGATTCTCTTGTGAAGATATAGGGTTGCACTTATAGTGTCGTTGATGTTTTTCTTAGTTGTATTAATGTGGGTGATACTTTAATTTAACCACCCTGAACCATCTTGGAAATTTTGGTGGTTTTTTTGTTGAAAATATTGTACATGCTATTGGGCTCTAATCTGAATAAATATTATGTTTAGTATGTATATGTGTACTCTGATCTCACAAAAAGGTGTATATGATGTTGGAACCAGATTGATTAGGAAATGATACTCTTTATGTATGGTTTTCAGATTGATACATGCCTTTACCTGATTGATATGGAAAAAATGCATGGGAAAAGGGAGTTGAGCCGAAACTATGTAGCATCAAAATGGAAAAAAAATCATGTGGATTTTCAAAAATTTTTTTGAGTCAAATATGGAATTACAACATTCAATATCTTAAATACAAGTAAATAAACGCTGGAGTAGTTTTGTCTCAAATACATTCAGCTTATCAAATTCCATACATTCAACATCTCAAATACATTTAACATCTCCAATACATTCAACATCTCAGTTTCCATAGGTAGCTTAGAACTTACTCATTGTGCAAAAATAATCAGAATCACTCTTGACAATATAAACATATGCTCCTGTCTTTAAATACCCTGCCACATTACTAGTGATATTCAAGAAAAACACTTCATTTACAACAAAGTGTTGTACTCTCAATCCAAATTTACTGATGAATACAATGAATGTCAACCTTAAAGGAATAACCCCATTAATCGGAATGTGGGCTACAAGAACACCAAGCGTGTACCTAAGTACACCTTTTACACATTCATCAATGATGGTGAAGGATATGGTCTGAAGTCCATCTCCCCCACATCTCAAACTTATTAGTGGAAGTGAGTCTTTCTACAAAATGCAGCTGGAGCTTTCTCCCTCCCACCTGTACAAAGATATATCCAAGAGATAAAATCAGGAAAAAGAAATTCATGCATATGTTATGGTTACCACTAAAACCGGGAGTTTGCCTTTCCATGTTCCAAAAGGACCATAAATGTTATGGAGCCTTCCAAATTCCAATACGGCACTCTTTACCAAAGTCCTTAGTTTAGTTTCTATACGTGCTAATTACAACAAAAGTTTCTTCCCCTCTCTCCTTGACAACCAACAGGGCATAACTATTCTGTATATTTACAAATGATATTTAGATTGACTCCCAATTTAATAAACAATTCTACCATTATATTAAAGAAATAGGAATTGGAGCTAGTGGCCTTGAACTAACTTGAACCAAACTCCAACTTTTGAAACTTAGCATCGTAGACATTACATTGTCTCTCTATATGCATCATCTGACATAAAAAGAGAGCTCTCATTATTTTGTAACACTAAAAGGTTATGAGTCTTGCAAGAAAGTAGAAACTAGCTGAGTTAACAAAATAAAGCAGGGGCATACAGAATAAAGATCATTGTGAACATCGTAGGGAAGGCGATATAATGTGCATTACCACATTAATTCAGAAACTACAGAATCAGGGAGATGAGGGCATATTCTCTGGCATTTAACTCCTACAGGTTTTACCTAAATGGGTATGGGGGATGGGTATCTCACCTTCGACGGTGTCGTAATTCCCACGACGGAAAAGGAGGCTTGGCCTGGGGTATCGTTTGGCTTGCTTGGTTTGCGATGGAGCGGAGGACGACATTGTTCCCACGACGTTGTGATGGAGGGAGCGAAGGAGAACATTGTTTCCACGCGGAGGAGCAGAGGAGAAAAGCCGTATGGGTGGTTCACGATGGAGCAAGGAGAAAAGCCTGATTTTTTTTGCTTTTGAATTTCAAACTCAAAATGAAACTTGAAGATGAGGGAGAGACATGACTGACATTATGTAACATCACCTCACACAAAATAGAAGGGAGGGAGGGGCTGGCGTTCAAAGAAGCCATGAGAAATGACAAAAAAAATATCCACGTAGGACGAGTAGTAAATCAGTAGTAGAGTAACCGGAAGGGTATCATTACCCTATTTCGAATGAGTTATTTGCAACCGATACGGTTTTAGAGCATGTATATTTTATGCACATTTTTTTTTTAGAAGTAGGATTTATTATTAATTTTTTTTTATATAACTCTCATATTTATTAACTTGTATTAAAAGAATGTACGAAATTTATACGCTCTAAAATTATAAATATCATTTAACTTTATAATAAGAATAATTATTTACAATAAAAATTGATTTATGTTGGCAGGAATGTGTCATTTCCTGAGCAAATAACTTGCTGCAAATAAGTCCTTTTTTGTGTGCGCGCGCGCGCCCATTAGTTCTGCATTGCACAATACCGACGATCCAAAAAAAAAAAAAAGTTCTGCATTGTTAATAAAAAAAGAAAATCAATTTATTCCAGTTTTAATATTTTCTTAATATATAAAAATATAATGACACCAACGTAACACATTTATAATATATTTAATAATATATATTATAAAATAAGAATATTTAATAAAATAATATTACTTTATTAAAATATCTCTCTGACCCACCTGAATCTCGAGTTGTGGAATATTTTCAAGGTACGTCTAATTATTAAAGATTGAAAATATTTTATATAATAGTATTTTAAAATTTATTGTTTTTATAACATGTATTGTAAAATATGTTATGAAATGTAGGTATATTACTCATCTGCAAATACGGCAACTTAGCGGATGAGCTCTATGCCCGGCTAGAAAGTTCTGGAACGGTACTGGTTTATCAGATGCATGCCTCATTGCCTCGGTAAGTCTTGTGTCCATTCTTTAAAAAAAAAAAAAAAAAGTTTTTTTAAATGATTTTTTTAAAATAATTTGCACATCCATAATCTTTACGAATTATTTTCTGAACGTTATTACAAAAAGAAATTTATTATGCATACACTATTATTTATTTTCATACTTTACATTTATAATTTTTTTTATCAGGTATGAGGTATTTTTCATGAGATATGTGGTATTTTTCATAGAGTATGAGTATTTTTTATAAGGTATGAAGTGTTTTTTTATAAAGCATGTGTTGTAGAGTGATAAATAGTGACTAATCAAAAGAAAAAATCATCCGCCGCACGAATTGTCTTATAATTTGCATACATAATATTTAAGAAGAAAAAATAATCTAACCTATAGTCTATTTAATTACAAAAAAATAAATCAACGTAAATTATTAATTGCTTTGAACGTACAGCCATTTATAATAGGGAAATGCTTGTCTGTCGCCCCATTTGTACCGCCCACGTGTACCACTTGGGTAAATTTTTTTTTTTTTTTTACTTAGTGATTAAGGAAGTGATTTTAAATGTATTAATGTATTTTTTTTATTTTTAAAATGTATTTAAATATGTAAAAAAAATGTGAAAAGCAAAATAAAAAAAAAAAGTTTGCACTGGGCGGTAAGCCCAGCGGTAACTTTGGGGCGGCAGATTAGCCAAACCCTTTATAATAAGGTGGCAAACGTCAGTCGGAAGATCTAGATAACCTACCTTCATAAACCTGCAGCATGCATCATGCATGTGATGTTTTATGAATCTGGAATTTTTCTATTGAAAATGGCCAAAACTGAAGATATATAAAACGTTAGTAGTAGTACTACTATTTATATATATAGCACAATGTCTGACTTATAAAGTGGCATACGTACGGTTAATAGTTCATAAAATTGATCACCACATTAATTATATATATATATATATATATATATATATATATATATATATATATATATATATGAATGTATGCATGCATGCATGCTTCTTGCCCTTCACAAGCTGAAGGTATCAGAGGAACAACAGAAATCTGCAGTTGATTTATATGAACCACTTGTAGCTTTTGCTCTCAGCTGTGGAATGTACTCTTCACCTGCGCGCGGTAATAATGCGTGGAATATTGAGTTACTTTATATTTAGTACTCCAATAATTTGATCTGCATTTTACATGACTTAGAGAATAACAAATGCAGGTAAGAATCTACGTACACTGCTCAGAATGTGAGAGAAGAGCTTCAAGAAGCACAGCGCGATTTCATTCGAGCTTCAGTTGGGGTTAGCAGCAAAGGGAGGTTGTTGGTCCCCAAAATGCTACACTGCTTTGCCAAAGCCTTTGTGGATGATGCAAATCTGGCTGTATGGATATTGCATATCTTCCGCCGCATCAGGCCACCTTCGTTGAACAATGCATTTCACAGAGAAGGCAAAGCCTTCTTGGTTCGCGCAACTGTGGCATTCTTCCGTTCGATTCACACTTCCGATACCTATTCCTGCCTGACAAAATTCCTCTTTGTTAATGTATGATAGGACTAAGTCTGCACCCAAATATACCAGGCTTACCTTGCCTTGCAAATCAATACGAGAATAATGAAATGACACTAAAAGAAAATTTAGGTTGCAAGTCTAGTGTGAAGAATGGTGGCAGTTTTTGTCTTCTGCCTAGTAGACCAGGTCTATCCTTATTAGCAATATCAGCACTACTGCGGATCAAGACTCAAAGACCAGCTCAGCAAAATTGCCTCAGATCAGAATAGTCTAGAATTCTTTCTGTTTCTATACGTGTCAATTTTCTATTGCATTTATGAATTCTGTTATAATAAGAATATTCCTTCCTTTGGTATATATATATCTCCCCCGTACAGAATACGAAATCAATGAAAAACGATGAGATTGTTTACTGCATTTGCTCCTCTGAGTTTATTCCATCATGGTATCAAGAGCTAGTTAGGACTTACGTCCAAATTCTCTCGATCAGGACTCACGTCTATTTTTTTTTTTTGTCATGGCTGAAACTCCTCAGCCTCCGTCACCCAGTTTTTCTCTTCCATCCTCCACCCATTTATTAACTGTTAAACTGAATCACGATAACTATCTTTTGTGGAAGGCTCAAATTATGCCTTATCTCAGAGGACAAAATTTATATGGATATGTTGATGGTACTATTAATGCTCCCCTCCTGTTTGATGAAAATCCTTCAAAACCCAGCTCATCATACCTTGCCTGGAAACAACAAGATCAAGCCATAATTAGCATCCTCATTTCCCTTGTATCAGAAAATCTCATTGCTCATGTTCTCGAAGCAGCCACGTCCCCTGAAATCTGGCTTATCCTGGACGATCTCTTTGCTGCCAAATCACAAGCTAGTGTTATGCAATTACAATATCAACTAGCCACACTCAAAAAGGGCTCTGATTCCATTGCAGCTTATTATCAACAAGCTAAACTCCCACGTGATACTCTAGCTACTACTAGTAAAACCTTATCCTCTACTGAGTTCATCACATTTCTTTTGGCTGGTCTAGGCACAGATTATGACTCAGTGGTTACGTCGATTACTACACGAGTGGATCCTCTCAACCCATCACAAGTTTACAATCATCTCCTCACATATGAGTCTCGGTTATCTCATCAGCACACTGGACTCACTGCCTCAACATAATTGTCTTCAAATTCTACTTCTAAGTAGCCTCACAACATCTCTAACCGAGGACGTGGTTCTTTTCGTGGCATAGGAAGTTACAGAGGGGGTGGTAGAGGTCGTACTGGTGGTCGTTTTCCTCAATCTTATTTCTCTCCCAATCGTCCCACATGCCAAGTATGTCTTAAACCATGCCACACAGCCCTTACCTGTTACAACCGTTTTGATCAAAGTTATCAATCTCCTCCCCTACCATCTCTATTTGCTCATTTTACCTCTACCCCTACCCATGCTCCAGACTCAAACTCATCAGTTGATCATCATTGGTATCCTGACTCTGCCGCTACACATCACTTCACTCATGACTTTTCTAACATTTCTCTCATTCCCTCAGAATATATAGGTGATGAACGGGTTCGTGTAGGAGATGGAAATTCACTTCCCATCCATCACGTTGGCAGTTCCACTCTACCCTCTACCTCTGGCAATCTTCTTCTCTCTAAACTTTATCATATTCCATCTATTTCTAAAAATTTAGTTTCTGTCAGACAATTTTGTGCTGATAATCATGTATTTTTTGAGTTTCATTTTGCTTTTTTCCGTGTGAAGGATTCTTGTACCAAGAAAACGCTGCTCCAAGGACCTACTAAGAATGGGATGTACGTTTTTCCACCAGCCACTTCCTCTCCTCAAGCTTATGCTGGTGAACGTATATCTCCATTTCAATGGCATATTCGGTTAGGACATCCCTCCATGTAGCTTGTTCACAAAGTTATTTCCCAAATTTCACTTCCTGTTAAGTCTTCTTCAACACCTGGCTTATGTCCCTCCTGTTGCAAAGCCAAGCTTCATCAACTGCCTTATGGCTGGTCCACGTCTAAATCCACTGCTCCTTTTCAACTTTTGTTTTCAGACGTTTGGGGCCCTGCACCCGTTTTGTCTCGTGGTGGCTTTAGATACTATCTGTCATTTGTAGATAATTATAGCAGGTTTACTTTGATTTTTCCTTTGAAATATAAATCTGATGTAGTCACTATTTTTCTATCCTTTAAACGTCATGTAGAAATTCTTTTGAATACAAAAATTCGTGCATTCCAATCTGATTGGGGTGAAGAATTTAGAAATCAATTCTATTTTACATTCTTTTGGTATTTCCCATCGTCTCTCTTGTCCATATGCACATTCTCAAAATGGCTCGGTAGAAAGAAAACACCGACACATTGTAGAGACTGGACTTGCTCTTCAATCAATCGTCTCCCTACCATTGTTTTGCACAACAAGTCACCTTTTGAAATACTGTTTCATCAACATCCTGATTATACTTTTTTAAAAACATTCGGTTGCACATGTTGGCCAAACCTTCGACCCTATAATCAACACAAAATGAATTTTCGGTCACTTCCCTGTGTTTTTCTTGGGTATAGCTCAGATCATGATGGTTATTTGTATTTTCATCTTCCTACTTCCAGAATGTACATCTCTAGGGATGTATTATTTGATGAAATAAAGTTTCCCTTTTCAGCCCCCTCACCTAGCCCATCACCTTCTTCCCAGCCCAACACCACTACCCTTGTCTTAAAACATTTTAACTCCCCGTCCGTGCCACTTACAAGCCCTTCAACGTCCACGAGGCCATCTAGTCCTTCCTCCCAGCCCAGATCCAATTCCAACTCTCAACCCACTTTCCCACTTCCCTTACAATCCACTACCCAGCCCACTCCACACTCTAGCCCAGTTTCAAATACACCAGACCCCAACTCTTCCATACCCGAACCCACTATCGAATATGATCCATGCAACATTTCGTCTAGGGCAGCATCGTCTACAAACTCAGTTGAACCTTCTCTCCCAATTCAGCAGCCTCACTCTGTTCACCCCATGCAAACGAGATCTAAATCTCGCCTTCACTTTCCCAAAATACGCACAGACGACACCATCTCTTGGCCTCTACCTCACGCCCATGTCACTTCCGTTGCTATTCCTGAAGAACCCACTTCCGTCTCTGAGGCTTCAAGGTTTCCCGAATGGAGACGTGCCATGCAGTTGAAATTTGATGCTCTTCTTTCAAATAATACTTGGACCTTGGTTCCTCCTGTATCTAATCCGAATCTTATCGGTTGTAGATGGATTTTCAAGACCAAGCATCCTTCGGATGGGTCCATTGAACGTCGGAAAGTACGACTGGTAGCCAAAGGCTATAGTCAAATTGAAGGGCTTGATTATTCAGAAATATTCAGTCCTGTGGTAAAGCCAACATCTATCAGGTTAGCCATTTCTATTGCAATTTCTTCTGGTTGGCCGATTCATCAATTAGATGTGCAAAATGCGTTTTTACATGGCACCTTGGATGAACATGTGTTTATGACGCAATCACTAGGGTTTGTTCACCCACAATTTCCCAGTTATGTTTGCAAGCTGAACCGAGCTCTGTACGGCTTTAAACAGGCCCTTCGTGCATGATATGTGCATCTCAGTAATCGACTTTTAGAATTGAGATTTTTTGTGTCCAAATCATATACCTCATTGTCTATATACCGCCACCAGTCTGTCACTATCTATTTCATAGTATACGTCAATGATGTGGTGCTCATTGGATCGCACCCGGATGCACTAACTCAGCTTATTGATACTTTACGTGTGGACTTTCCTCTCAAATATTTGGGAGCTTTACATTATTTTTTGGGTATTGAATGTCATCGGGATCCCACTGGTCTTGTGTTATCTCAATGCAAGTATATTTTGGATTTACTAAAGAAGACCAATATGACTAATTGTAAACCCATAAGCAGTCCGATGTCTCCCTCCACAAAATTGTCTGCCTTTGACTCAACCTCTATAGAAGATCCTTCGCTTTATAGAAGTGTGGTAGGTAGCTTGCAGTATTTGCTGTTTACTAGGCCCGATCTTGCTTTCTTTGTCAATCGGGTATGTCAGTTCATGCATGCACCTTGTTTATCCCACTGGCAAGCTGTGAAGCGTATACTACGCTATCTCAAACATACTCAGGATTATGACTTGTTTATCACACCTTCCCCTTCTCCTCTACTAGTTGCTTTCACTAACGCTAACTGGGCAGGATGCCCAGATGAAAAAAAATCAACTGGTGGCTACTGTGTTTTTTATGGCAAAAATTTGATTAGTTGGAGCTCAAAGAAACAATCTACAATAGCAAGATCCAGCACAGAGGCCGAATACAAGGCCTTAGCCCATGCTACATGTGAAATGTTGTGGCTTCAAAATCTGCTATTTGAGTTGGGGATTTTTCTTTCAAAACCCTTTGTTCTTTATTGTGATAACTTGAGGGCTACTTATTTATCAGTTAATCCTGTGATGCATTCCCGTACCAAACACATTGATATTGATTATAATTTTGTTCTAGGGATGTTGTGTTGTACATTTTGTTCATGGATAAAAGCTGTTCACATGCAGGCCAGTGAATGCTTGTGCATTGCTTTAACCAAAAAAATCAATAAGAATTACATGTTTCGTGGACTGCTAATTGCTCAAAACTAATTTATTTGCTCATATTGCGTAGTATCAGAATTGAGGAACCCTCGCATCTCGAATAATGTAAAACTACTACTGGTTTACAACGAAAGAATTATACTATGCACTGCACTCTCATACTAAGCATCACAATGTGTTGATACGGTATTGCTTATTAATTAACCATTAAATTAGCTTCTATTTTATATGAAAAAAAATAGATTTATTTACTTGTGAAAGTGGTAAATTATCAAACCAAGATAGAATTTTAAAAACATATGACATTTTGGGACATGACAATCATTTGGAGACTTTAAATACAAAAAGATCGTATAAAAATAAATTCACAAATTGACGTGACTTTATATATATAGTACGTTAGATTTAAAATTATTTTTATTATAATGAAGATCTAACAGATTCTATAAAATCATATCAGTTTCTAGATTTAACCTTTTTTGTACCTGTAACATTTCTATTTTAAAAACATTTGACATTTTGGGACGTGACAATCATCTAGAGACTTTAGATGAAGCATGAAAAATGGGACCAAGTTATAGCCGCATGCAATATTATCTGCATTTTCCAAAATTTTCAACGAAATAATTAATGAGAGTGGAATGCTTGCTACTTGCTAGTCCACAGAGGGGATATATATCTCTAGGTTTAGAAAATAGCTGCTTTTATTTAATTAAAATGTTATAGCCGCAATAAATGATGCATTTAATTGTTGCATAATTTAAAGGAATCTTGGATCAAACCTAGTACGAACAGACATGTTGCAATGCTTCTGTTTCATAAATGTTTCAACTATATGGATGGAAAATGCTAAGCGTCCCGCACTTAAAACTGCCTCCTCAAAAGTCAAACCTGCTGCCATTCAAGGTTTGTCTTAAAAAGGGTAAATTGGGTATTATCAGCTTTTTTTTTCTAACAAACATATGCAATGTTGTGGTTGGTTATAAGAATCTCCATAATAATTTTGATCAGATCGTCATTGAATGTAATTAATACAATTTCTTGGTAGCTAGACATATGGCTGGTTTGGTTATACAGTTCATATGAGATGAGATGAGATGGAATAAGATGAAATAAAATTAAATGTTTTGTTAAAAGTTGAATAAAATATTATTATAATATTATTTTTTATTTTAAAATTTGAAAAAATTAAATTGTTTATTATTTTTTGTATGAGAGTTTGAAAAAATTGTAATGATTATACAAAATAAGATGAGATGAGATATGATAGTTTGGTTTTGTGTAACCAAACCAGCCCATAGTTGCGAGAAATGATATTTACAATTACAAAATATGTAAATCTCATGCATTCTTTATAGATAAATGGATAAATTTAAAATCTACATGAAATTTTTTTTTTTTAACAGTGGATCTCACTTTTTTTCAAATGCTGTGTGAGACTTTGACACTTTAAGATTGTATTTAACATTACTCATATATTATAGGGTTGGCTAGTTTATTTTTGTTCAGGAGTACTCTTTTTATTTATATTTTGCTAACATTAATTAAATATATATAGTGATTTTATCAATTAATAAATGAAATTATTAACATATTTTTCCATTAATTTACCAAGAATTAACGCTACTATATATATATATATAATAAGTCTATTTAAAAATCTTTACACCACATCCATCTATGTACCATAATTTGATTTGAAAAATAATTTTTAAAATTTGAATTTGAAGTACAAGTCAAATTATACTATGTAGATAGTGTGTGGTATAAACACTTTCAAATAACACTGCTAATATAAATATATATATTAATTACCATTAATTATATTTCATTCGATATCATTGGTGTTGGTGTATCCCTCTAACTAAGCCAGCTATTGAAGTTGTTAGTTGCTGTTAGGCGCTCCACCAGAATCATCATCGTCAATGCGTCATGATGGATCAGCCATGCACCAAAAATCACGTCCAAAAACCAACCCTCCAAATGGACACTTAATTAATTAGCTAGCTACTTTTTACATTTATATATATATATATATATATATATATATATATATATATATGAGAGAGAGAGGGAGCTGATAGAAACGATGTCGTACAAGAAAAATGATATAATAACAATTATATTACAATTGGTTTACAATTTAGTATTAAATAGAAAAATGATATAAGAAAATTTGTTTAGAACCAACTATAAAAAAAATTATTATTTTATTTACTTGAACTGTTGCAAGTATAGAAATTTTGAATTAAAATAGAAAATATTAATATTTTAATGTATATCGTTGTCCATTATTTTTTTCTTGTACTTTTTTTTTTTTTCTTTTTGAGTACTTTAGACTGTTGCTAGGACAGTCATTTTGAATTAAAGTAAAACGATATAATTTTTTTGTAGATAAATTGTAGAATAGTTGGTTATGTATCATTATCTATCGTACAAACGATAGAAACGTGAAAATGACAAGTGGCGTATTCAATTGTACAATAGGAGTAGCTGCTCAACAACTTCAATTATTGGATACAAATCGATACTGACTTCACCAGTCCTCTAATTAATGAAAGATTCTTTCTAGGTGAACTAACTCACACCTTATACGTTCGTAGTACTGCAAGCGCACCTACTTCTGGATAAGTAATCACGTCCTATTATTATTTCAAATGAGTTATGGATAATGCTACAGCCCCGCTGGGGGCTCCGCTGGGGTGAAGCATTGTTTTTTAATGTATTTTTTTTTTATAGATTTTTTTAATAATTTTCAATATTTTAAAAAAATAAAATAAATTTAGAATATTATTAAAAAATAATTTTTTAATCAAAAAGTAAAAAAAATTATTAAAAAATATTTTCTTAATCACAAAGTAAAATAAAAAAGATTTCTTTATGATTTTTTATTTTTCTTCATGTTTAAAGAAGTATTTTTTAATAATATTATGAATTATTTTATTTTTTTAATATTTAAAATTGTTAAAAAAATTTATATAAAAAAAACTTAGAAAAACACATCAAAAAGTAATGTTAGACCCTAACGAGAGCCCCCAACGGGCCGTCTAGCATTATTCAATGAGTTATTTGCAACCAATCAATAACGTTCTATATAATTTTAGAATATATAAATTTCACGTAAATTTTAAAAAAATAAAATTTTTATTTTTATGTGGATCTTATATATACTAACTTTTATTAAAAAAAATGTGTAGAACTTGTATACTTTAAAACTGTAAATATTATTTATTTTTATAATAATAATGATTATTTATGATAAAAATTAATTTAGTTTGATAGGAATTTGTTGAGCAAATAACTTATTACAACTAAGTTATTACAAATACGTAGTATTTTATTCAATTTTTCCTTTGGGTGCCTAGCTAGGTTAGCAGCTATAAAAAATATATATATATATTATATTATATAGTCATGAAGTCATCATATATATACATGTGGAAGTTCAAGGTCTTGAGAATGACTACTTCATCGTATGTAAACATTGTTTAATTAAGGATAGAAACTGTGTCACGTATCTTTCCAAAGAGTCGGCAAAGACCGTGGGCCGGACTTCTTGTCCTTGCTTACCTTTTTTAAAGAAAATAAATAAATAACAAGGCAACATGAGCTGTAATTAAACGGTGGCTCACCTAAAATATAGTTTTCTATAAATTATAAAAAAAAATTGATTAACAAATTTTTTTAATGAATTTTATATTTTGATCTTTATTTTATATTTTGTTATAATAATTCTCTAGATATAGAAAATATTATTCACGATTCTAAAATATTTTTAATTATTTTTTCTCTCTTTTGCAAATTTATTGATAGTTAGAAAAAATATTTAAAATGAATAAAAAATATTTAAATGATATAGAAAAAAATTAATAAATTTATATATGACCTATTATAAAAATCAGTATGTAAAATAAAAAATATAAATTTTGATGATTTATTTTGAAAGATAAGATAAAAAAAATATGAAAATACTCTAGATCTATTTTAGAGGAATGGATATATGTTTCTCAAGTAGATCATATATGATATGATATAAATGTTTTTTTTTTTAATTTTTTTTCACCTCCTTGTATTTTCTCTTTGGTCAAGAATCAACTATCAAGGCTAGTACGTTTCTTTCTCTCTTATTTTTTTCAATTTTTTTCATTTAAGTTTCAAAGTTCAATCTGTATAAATATATATATATATATATATATATATATATATATATATATATGTTTGAACGTGGAAGAAATGTTTTAATTTAGTTCTCGAAAAAGCTATTTGTCTAATCATTTTATTTTTGTCAAAAACAAGAAAACATGTACAAATCAAAATAAGTTTTATTAATATCTGAAAGATATTTTCCACAAAAAAATTTATTATATCCAAACATTAATTATTAAAATACTCTACTTACCTCTCAGCCCTTTAACCCCAGTTTGGATACAAGAGTATGTCCCATCTCAATTCATTTTATTTAATTATTATAATTATTTTAAATTTTTATATAAAATATAATAAATAATTTAATTTTTTTAAATTTTAAAATAATTATAATATTAAAAAATAATATTTAATTATTTTATTTAAATTAATCTCATCTATTATCATTGACTGTACAACGACACCTTGATCAATCCCTGCATGCAAAACAAAACACGCCTACAATCTCTCTCTTTTTTAATTAGATTTTACTACACAACTTTCACTATATTTTATATTTTTTTAAATTTTTAAATTTTTTTTTGAGTTTATTCTTTTTAATCTATTTCAAATTTTCTATTTACTATTTATGTAATAAATACTTGATAAATTAAAAAAATTAAAAAATTAAAAAAAATATGATATATAAAATAAAAGTAAATAGTAAGGAGTTGCAAAAATTTTTTATTTTTAATTTCCCAACTTTCATGAGTTGTCTTAAATCCATCTCAACTCGTGGGCTTGACGAAAAGGTACTTTACGTGGGTCGTCACAGGTCGCACCTATATATATACGTTCGTATATCTGCAAACAAAAAAGCTTCAAAACAACTTGGCGTTGTCGGATGAGCTTTATGCCCTTGGCTAGAAAGTACTTGAACAGTGCTTGATCAGATGCATGCCTCGGTAAGTTTTGTGTCCATTCTTTTGAAAAAGATAAGTTTTTTTAAAATAAATTTGAGTTTTACTACACAACTTCTACCACACTCCACATTTTATATTTTTTTAAATTTTTTAATATTTATAAATTTTTTTTTAAAAATTTATTCTTTTTAGACTATTTTAAATTTTCTATTCACTATTTTTATAAAAAAATATTTGATAAAAGCAAAAAAAAAAAATATATATATATGTAAAGTGTGGAGTGTGAGTGAAGAGTAGAAGATTGTCAAAGATATCTCATCGTGATCTGGTCCAGAATTTTTAGAAATCATTCGCCGCGCGAGTTGTGATCTTATAATTTGCAGACATAAATATTTAAGAAGAAAAAATAAATCTAACCTATAGTCTATTTAATTACAAAAAAAAAAAAAAAATCAACGTAAAACTTAATTATTAATTGCTTTGAACGTACAGCCATTTATAATAAGGTGGCAAACGTCATTCGGAAGATCTAGATAACCGACCTTCATAAACCTGCAGCATGCATCAATATGCATGTAATGTTTTATGAATCTGTAATTTTTCCATTGAAATGGCCGCCAAAACAGAAGATATAAAAAACGTTAGTAGTAGTCGTACTATTTTTATATATAGCACAATATATGACTTATAAAGTGGCATACGTACGGTTAATAGTTCATAAAATTGATCACCACATTAATTATATATGTATGTATGTATGTATGCATGCATGCATGCATGCGAAATATTACCGAGTAATACGTACAACAACTACTTCATCTCACCACCTATAAATCCCTATGACATATATACGATTAGACCCCCTAACTACAAGTAGAACGATAAAATAGTACATGCACAACTTAATTATTTATATATAGAGAGAATTGGTAAAGCGTACGTACATAACAAAGGGTGATATAACATTAACTTAATAATATTTCAGTTTTAATAATGATACATACAAGTCTTAAATATATAACTTTCGCACAGAAATTTTATAAAAGTAGATCATAATGAAAAAAGTTAATTATTTTGATCTACAGAATCCACTATTTTATAAAAGATTATACACTTAAAACATGTCGCTAAAATTACCCTGCAATATTGATCTAGTCGAAGCCGAGATAGTTAGAAGTCAAGGGTCTAAAGACCTGAGCTGCCTCAGCCTCTATCAACTCCAGCTGTCCTTTAAAGAGGTGCATGTACACCACCCAATCGCCGTTTCCGGAGGGGCTCGGCATCGGCATCACGTATCCGGCGTCCCCTTCCCACGGAAAATGGTACGACCCAAAAGCCGGGTTTCCCCACCCGAAGTCCACCTTAGACACTGGGAACTGTTGCCCGGATGACACCACCAAAGCCGGTCCATCTTCGCTCCCATTATAATATATCTTTGCCAAACCTGGCACCGGACGATGTGCCTCCACCCAATCTATCAGCCCCAAAAAATGTTCCTTTGTCACTGCCCCTTCCAACATTTTATGAACCTCGTCTGCCACCCAATCCAACGGCTTGTCGTTAATCTCACTCACTTGCTTGGCACCATAGGGTATGGACAGCACATTTCCAAAGTAGGAACCCATGAGTGAAGCTTTATGTGTATCTCCTTCGCTTAATCTTGTCCTTCCATCGACAACAATGCCCAACTTGGTTACCTTTTTGTCCATGTTCTTAATAATAGCCCATTTGGCAATCATCTTCCACAGGAATGCACTAAAACTCTGTAATTTTGTCCTCCTGCAACCATTGGTGCTGGCTAGTGACTGGAGACGGTTGAGTTGGTCGGCAGTAATGTAGTATATGCGGCTAACGAGATCATCTGCATCAGGTTCTGGGTCTTTGGGTGGGGCCAATGTGGTTATGGGGACATACATGTCATCCAAGGAGGGATCAATCGAGCCGGGGTGTCGAGGGTTGAGTAGAGATCGACGAAAAGATGGCATAACAGTGATTGGTTTAGACCGAGCCATCTCAGCCCACGAAACAAGAAACATGTTGGCCGAGTAAGCGTCTGCTATTCGGTGGTCAAAGGTGCATGCCACCACCAATCCGCCACATTTTAGCTGAGTAGCCTGCATCATGCAGCATGCAGTTAATTTCGAATTACTATTAGCTAGGTAGTACCTGATCTCATAACATATCTACCAATCATGCATTTAATCGGTCCATCTCTAAATCATTTAGACAAATGAATTGAATATAGTTTTTTTTTTTTTCATTTAGAATATTTGTAGGTTCCATAATTTCTAATTTTTTAAGGAGTGATTAATGGTTAGGGAAACTTATTACAGAGAGGTTTACTTTCTTTTTCTTCTTTTTTTTCGGGTATTTTTTTTTTTTTACTTTGAATTTTTACGAAGGCGAATAGAATATGGATATATTCTTTTGAAGTTTAGAGAATTGTAGTCAATTTAAGTTTCTTGTGCGTATGAACCTTCTAAGCCAATTCCAAGTCCTGACAGTCTACTTTCAGTATCATGATGGAGCCCTGGCCCTTCCCCCATGAAGATAAGATTCTCAACGAAAAAATATACTGCATGATAATTTATAGTAAAAATTCATTTGTATGTAAATTTTGCCTTCTCTCCAACACTAAATATTACGATTTATGGTATATTCACTGGTAATTTGGATCCTATCGGCCATTTCCAGTTGCAAACACATTTAACAAAGATCGCATATATAGGTACTAGCTTTTAAGTAAACAAAAGCAAAACGTTTTCTCAAATTTATAATTAATATTCTGTAGTTTGTTAAAAAGAAAATAATAATCAAGCCATTGAAAACGAAGTGTCGATCGGCATGAAAAAATAAAAATAGAAATAAAATCTTTGATCCAACAGATTTCAGAAAACGTGTTTTTGAGTGAACAAAAATATCAACTAAAAAAAACGACCGTGGTTTGCAAAAAGTCTTCGTTGCTAGAGGCAATGGGGAATCATAGCCATCTACAGAGAGAGCGTGTGACATATTGAGCCAAACCTGTACAGCGAGAACACCGTTCTTCCTCTGGGGCACAAGTTTGCCCTCGATGGTCTCGTCAGGGTTATACAAGTTGAGGTCTTTAAGGTCTACCTCTGCAAAAGCTTCAACAAAACATACTCCGCCATTGTTGCAGAGAATCTCAGGTTCTCCAACCAAGTTTGGTACCACCTCACCGGCAAACGCGTAGTGGGAAACCAGAGTTTGTGCCAATGCCTTCTTGAGAACCCCGACCATGGACTCGAAAGCACTAAGGTTGTCTGCAGCATCATCCCCGGAGGTAGCTGCAGGTTTCTTATAGCAGAAAAAAACACCCACGTCCAGAGGGGGAAGAAGCAAGTCTAGGTTGGATAGTGGCAGCCAGTGCTCGTGCAATGGCAGAACTGCAGCCACCATCTCCGTCTTGCTCACTCTCACAATGTACTCTGACCCCTCTGATCTTCCGGCCCCCATGTGTACTTGATTATGTTCCAAGTTTTGGAGGATCTCTTGGGAAGAAAATTAGAGAGACGAGAGGATGCTCGTGTGCTTGATGGGCTTGCTAGCTAAAAATTATATATAGGCGCAGGGCCGGGACAGTGGGATAACCAGAAAGAAAATTAATTATTTATATGCAGATTTAGGTCAGTGTTATGCTAACCAGTATTTTTATAAAAATTAAGAATTATATGAAAATTTTATTTTTTTAATGAAACACAACTTATTAAAATTTAGTCATAAATTTATGTCTATAATAATCATGTTCTTCTCATCAGTTGATCCATTTCAAAAGTTTTTAAGTCGAGTAATATAAATACATGCTCTTGTCAAATGTAAGTATATACTTTTTGAAAGAAAATAGACTTCATCATAAATAAGAAAAAATGAATTTCTTTTATTTAGATCTTAAATTTATCAATTTTTTTTAAAAGAATACGCGAAAAATTTATACATTAAGAATTTCCTTTTTAATTTAATTTAGACCGATAAATTTAATTATTGGGATAGAAAGCAGGAATCTTTAGCAGGTGGACGTAGAATATGTCAAAAGAGCAGTGCTAGCACGAGACGGTTTCGATAAGGAAAAAAAAAGTATTTTTTTCATTCATTTTTTTATATCTTTATACATTTTTTTTAATTCACATCATCAAAAAATATTTTTTTAATTATTAAGTAAATAAATAAATAAATTGTCGGATCTAATTGGAACCCAAACCGTAGAGTAGCATTTTTCCTGTAAAAAATCTAGAGTCAATATGTACCTTATATTTTGACTACTTATTGTAGGCTGTAGACATATGAAAAATTCTATTTACAACCGGCCAGGGGAATCATGGGACACCGCATTCCACTTGGCCGTTAGTTTTAAGGAAAAAAAAGAAGTCATTTTTAAAGATGAAAAAGTATAGAACTCGCAGCCTTTCTCTTCACTGCTCACAATCCTTCCAACCCCATATTCCTATAGCCTTCTTCTTCCCTGCAAACTTCCCAAAGAACTCGCAAAAGTATTTACTATGTTGACTAAGTTCCATTTTCTTAATCTGCTTCCTCAGACTAGCATCATATCGAGTAGGGCTGTATAGAAACCGCCGCCACCGACGCAAACCGACCGGCTGTGTCAGGAACCGACCGGAACCGGTGGAGAACCGGTCGGCGTGCGGTGGAAATATGAAGAAACCAACGTTCAACGGTTCGGTCCCAGTTTGAGGCTAGACCGGACCGCTGAACCGACCGATATAATAAAACTTATTTTTTTTAAAATATGTCTTTACTTAAACGACGCCGTTCCACTTAAACTTAAGTGGAACGACGTCGTTTTAGCTAATAAGTATTACAACAGATATAGAAACGACGCCGTTTGGCATTAAACCAAACGGCGTTGTTTTAATAAGGACGTAAGAAAAAAAAAAGTCTGAAACGACGCCGTTCAACTTAAAGTTGAACGGCGTCGTTTCGATATTAGTCTTCTTCTTCCCATCCCCTCTTCTTCCCGAATCTAATTCTGCAACTCTCTCTCTCTCCTGTGCAACTCTCTCTCTCTCAGTCTCTCACAGTGGATAACGCCGACCAGAGAATCGACGCCAACCGAGAATCGCCAGAGAACCGCCTCGATCAGTTTTCTCCTCCCCATCGACCGGTTACGGTCGGTGGCTCTCTCATTTTTTTAGACGTCGGTCGGCGTCGGTTTTGTCCAAAAACCTCGCCGACGACGTCGGTTTTCACCCCTAATATCGAGTGGCATACCTCCTAACAATACCGGCCTTCTTTGTTCTCTTGGTCATTTTGGATGGGTGTTTTAGCCTGCTCTCATGAAGCAGATATCCCCCATTGGAGAAGATGGTTGTAAATCCTTACCACACTGAAAATTAACAATCCATTACTAATATACTTTGATTAAACCCTACCTCCCCCAAGAAAAAAAAATCGATGGCAGTCATCTCTGAAATGCTTTGTAGTCAAATGCTTTGAAAAAACATTTATCGCTAATGGTACCATGCTTCAGTCCAAATGCTCTGCAATCAGATGGTGGTTTGGGTGTTTTTCAATCACTCGAAATGATCTGCAGCAATGAATTTGGGCTTTTTCAATCATTTGAAATATTTTGAAAAATGGGTTTCGACAACAGGGAGGTGCTATTTCTTTCACTCTGCATAAAAGCGACCCTTGGAGGGGTGCTTTGGACATTTCCAAATCTCTTCTTCGTCCACATAAAACGTCATTTTGGAGAATACGGACAGCTTGCTCTTAATTTTTTATTTTCTCTCGACTTTCTTCTTCCTTGGCTACGGATGCTTTCTCTCAGTTTTATTTTTTTTAATTTCTGTTAAGTGCTACGTGGCAGCCAGTTGCACGCGATTCTGCAGGGACGGTTGTACATAGGGGTGTAATCGGTCTGGTCCGATTTTGGACAAAATCTTGGACCGAACTGGTATGACCGGTTTTGTATTTTTCAAAACCGATTACGCACCGGTTACTCTCCTAAACCGGAACTTCCAGTTTTACCGATTTCCAGTCCGGTCCAGTCCCCTTTTTTTAAAATATAAGTTTGACATTTGTCATTAAAAATATGTTTTAAAAAAACTGTTTTAAAAAAATCTATTATACTTTTATTAATCTATATTAGACTATTAATATAACTATAACTATAATCTATATTAGACTATTAGTACAAATTATAAACTTATATATTAGTATAGCTATATAAATTATTAGACTATATAATAGTATTAATATTAGACTATCAATATATATTAGTATTAGTGATCAACTATATATTAGTATAGCTATATAATACATGATCAATTACATTTTTATTTTTAAGATTAAACTTTTATTTTATAATAACATTGTCTTATATATAATTATATTAATAGTATATGATCAAACAAATTACAAATGTTTATATTTAAAATTAACATTTTATGTTATATGTTATAAATTATAATATGAAATTATTTCATATATGATATATAATTATATATAAAAATTTCACATATAATTATACATTATATATAAAACTTATATATTAATATATATAAAATATTTTGTATAATTTTAATTTTATATAAAATTTATATATAAAATATTATTTTTTGTATATTTTTTATCAATCGGTTCGATCCGGTCCGAAAAATCTTAAAACCAGAACCGGACCGGTTCTAACCGATTTATGAATTATAAGAACCGATTCCAGATCAGACCAGTTCAAAACCGGTAAAACCGGTCCGATTCGGACCGATTTACCGATTTTTCAATTTAAATCTACACCCTTAATTATACGTAGCAGAATTGGCACTAACAGTTGCGGGCCCAGCACGACCCGCACTGCTAGCTAGTTGTCATTTTGTCATGCCACTTATTATAAAGGTCAATTTCAAACATGCAATAATAATAAATAATTAAATATAATATTAAAAATTATTTTTAATAGAGTCTGATTTCTTTAAAATTGATTCCTTTACTCTTATCACATTAAAAACTACATTGGTCCACCTCCATCTCCCTCTGATCTCCACGCACCCATGTTTAGTTAATTACGTTTTGAATCTTGGAAACAGGAGTAGAAACAAACGAGATGAGACATATATGTTTTGCCACAAGAGGAGACATATTTCTCGTGTTCTGTTTTGTGTTTGTGTCCCAAATATTTTCTATGTATGCATTGGGAGAGTTAAATAATCATTTAGTGGAAGGATGGCCCGTAATCAAATATCACAAATTAATTATAAAAAGTTAAAAACGTGAAAGAGAGAGGCGGTCTCAGCTGTCTAAAAATGAAGATTTGTTTTGAAAATTCAATAAAAAATTTTGAAAAAATAAAATAAAAAATATATATATATATAGAAAAGATAAAGTAAACGGAACGGGCAAAAGTTCAAATTAAAGGTGACTAAAAGGCGAAAATGTATAGAAAGATTACACGGACCTTTTGTTTAAATTTTATGTACGCGATCTTTACTTTTGAAAAACACGTGTAGCCAAACTAATGAGTTTATAAAAATAAAAATTTTATGTGAAGCTATTTTTGTATATTTCTTAAGTATTCTATTAATATGATTAATTGTATCAATTTTTTTTAACATAAAATAATTGTTTTGACTAATTACATCAGTGAAATGTGTAAGGAATATACAAAAATGATTGTATGCAACAAAAATCTAAAAAATTACTTTTTTCTTTACGTGAGTTTGATTTTATTCACATTTTTCAATGGATTATGCAGTGTTACGTATTCCACAACTACAAATATTATTCTCTAAAAAAAATATTGTGAAAACTAATGTTAGATATAAGGGATTCTTTTCAATTTATTGGTAAGGTAAGAATATTGAAAAAAATCATAAAAAAAAAAAAAACATGGGAATTTTTCTTTTCCAAAAAATGGGGCCCCCCCACCGTGATTGAGTCATTGACCCACCTCCCTTGTTATTTATACAAGTATACAACCCATTTTTTCTTAAAATATTAAAGAAATCAGTTTAATTAGGCCGTTTCATAACATGTTTAGATATTTAAAGTATCTCATAATTTTTTGAATATTAGTAAAATAATTTGAATAAAATTATTTTATTGGGTTTGGAGAAAGGTAAGAGAACAAATTAAATATAATTTTTGTTTTGAAGTAAAAAAAAAAATTAATATAATTTTTGTTTTAAAGTTTACAAAAATTTGTATTGATTTTTGTATTTCAGTAATGATTATACGAAAAAATTAAAAATATTTTATATTTAAATGAGGTTTAAGGCTTGATTTGAATAGAGAGATATTTATATCTTATCTCAATATCCAAACAACATAAATACAAATATTTTTCAATTTCAAATTTTTAACTTTTTTATCTAATCATTACAATTTTTACAAACTTCTAAACAAAACACCAAAAGAAAAAAAATCAACTTTTTCAAATATCAAAACAAAAATTATATTCTAACAAATATCTTAATTTTATAATATTTATATTAAACTTTTTTTTCTCTCATTTTGAAAATTTCATAAAATATTTTAATCCATAAAATTTATAACTCATCTCATATCAATTCAAATATCTGATTATTATTTATAAATTATCACAACTCGTACAAACCAGGCGTAAAAATTTAGGATGAAATATTCTAAGAATTTTAAGAAAATTTGAAGTCGAAACAGAACTAAAAGTAAAAAAATGCCAAGGAAAAATTTTGACAAAACTCGGGAACCCTACTTCTGTAATGGACCATCGGTTCCGCGTCGTAATGAATAATGATATATTTATAATTTATTATATAATTAAGTTTTAAAATGAGAATATTTATATAAAATAATGTTATTTTTATAAGTTATTTTATAAAAATATTTTTTATTTAAAATATAGTTATATAAAAAGTTATAAAAATAGTTATATGTCTGTCGATTTTCATATAGAATATAGAGAGTAGTCACTCTTTTATTTATTTATTTATTTTTATGCAAGATAATTTCATTAAACATAAACAGGAAATGTGATACATAAGGAGGGGTTGGGGTTTCCCAACAATCGCCCCAAAGCAAAAGAAAACAGTGCATGATACATGTGGAGGGGGTGAGGTTTACTTGAGACCAATTTCTTAGTCCTTACCCCTGTCCTACAATAGGACGCCGTCTTATAAAAAGACGGAAATGTGTTCGTAAAAGAGAGAACAATAGAACTACTGCTGGAGATGACAGTTTATCCGTTGGAAGCAGTGAAGGTATCGGGTGCACTATCACATAATGTCTGGAGTTGATTTTTGGAGAAGTCCATGATCCCTCTTACAAGATCACTGATTAGGAAAAGTGGTAACATAAGATAACAGTTGGAATCCAAGCTAAATCGGCGGCAACTGACCAACATAGCCTACATGCGCCACCTGAGGAGGTGGACGGTTGAGCAGATCGGGAGGATTTGAGGCCTCTAAAGCCGGCGGGGCTGCGCATGGCGGCCAAAGCTGCTTTGGTAGGCGGCAGCGACTGAAAAACCAGCACGGCTTGGGCCGCGTGTGCGTCTAACGCGCTGAGCAAATGGGTATAATTCTTTCACGAGCATGTAGATCGGCAACTAGAGAAGCTGAGCTGGCGTCGTGTGTTGGTCAGAGGTTGCCGGAAAACAATAGATCAAGAAGGATCAGTGCTACAGAAGAAAAACTAAAAAAAAAATTAAAGAAAAAAAATAAACAATAAGAAAAGCCACTGAAACTAGCCAAGGGAGTAGGTGGTAGGAGCAATGGAGACCAAAGGACTCTAAACTTCAAAGAGATAAAAAAAAAGTAGGAGAGAGAAAATACTTACAACAATACTTCTATGATAAGACTCAGCATTAGATACTTTCAACTTTATCAAAAAAAAAAATTACTTACAACTTTCCTACAACCGCTTCCTTGCAAACCTGACATATGCACAGCGCTTTTTATAATTCTTTATATAATTATATTTTAAAATAAGGGTATTTATATAAAATAATATTAGTTTTATAAATTATTTTATAAAAATATTATTCATTTGAAACATAGTTCTATAAATGATGGTAAAAAAAAGTTGTATGTCTACTATTTTTCAAATCCAAAATATTTTCAAAACTCACCTACCGAGTTGTATCATTTTTGTTTGTTTTATTTATTTATTTTAAGAAATTATAGATTATATTCTTGAATTATGATTTTTTAATTTCAACCATGTTTTATAAAAATGACTAGTTTTGAATTCGGATCGTCGATCATCAGAATTATGTCATATTAACATATCGACTGGTAATAAAAATAAATTAATAGTTCTTATAGCTCAAAATGCAAAATTGTTTAAAAAAAACACACGGTAGTTTATATATACAAAACATATATATTTTTTTAAGTACCACGATGATAGAAAAATAAAATATAATAGAAAATGTGTTATGGAAGAGAGAAGGAATGAGAGATGATTTTTTAGGACTACCTTTACTTTTAAATCTTAATTGAATACAAAGAATTCATCCTTATTTATAGGAAAATAGTAATACTAGATACATTTATGAGTAACGTTGGATATATTTATGAGTTGCGCAAGTGTAGCGCATTTTTTTAAAATTTTTTTGAAAAAGAGTGATCAATTATTAAAAAAATTAATTTTTTATGTAAATTTTATATTTACTCACTTTTTAAAAATAAATAAACAATCCTTATGCACTCTTTAATTACAAATATTAATTCTCTTATAAAAATAAAATTAAAATAATAATCAAATCAATTATTGATTATTCTACCGCTCTACTATCAATCACTGCCATGCTACTCTTCCGCCTAGCATATACCATTCCGCGTCCCCCTAGTACAATTGCATTTTTTTAAAAATAATTTGTAAACATCTTTAATCATTTAAAAAAAAACATATATATGCAAATACATTAATAATAAGTTGTTTAAAGATTTAAAAAAAATTTAAATATAGACAAAACCAATTTACAAAAGAGGCGCAAACTAGTATTTTCCAAATTAAAATAATAACTTGAGCATCCCCTAAAATTTTATGGCTGTTGAAGACGTAAATTGTGTGTGTGGAAGCTAGCGACCGATCTGAGAGTTGGTGGGGTTGGTAAGAATGGATAGCGTTTTGGGTTGATGCTAATAGTAATATCCCCACTGCGTGAGTCTGGTGCACGACCTGCATGGATTCTATTCTCAATTCTCAACCACCCTAACCCACGAGCTTCCATTATCTTGCTGTTACATGTTGTTTCGTTGGGAAATACCTACCCCACCATCTCCAACTCCCACTGCCCTATATCTGTTCGTCAAACTTCCCCACTCAACTGTTTCGCTTTACGCCTACAAATGGCCTTCGTCGCTCGCGTATGACGACGCATCTATACGACTACACCTACGTCATTGTAGGGCAATGGGCTAATTCTTGGACACATTCACTCGTATTGTGACGGTCTGTTAAGGAAGAGGACTGTGGAAATCAATCAAGACAAAATGCCTCCAGCATGCATCATGAAGACCAACATCAGAGCTGTAGGAATACTCTGCCCAGCACTCATCCGTGCAAGGACTCCTCACCAGCTGGAAGAACATTCACGAAGGAATAATTTCTCAAATAGAATGATGACGTGGCTACCTCTCATTGTAACACTTGTCTAGATTTTGTATTATAAATACCTGTACAGTAACTTCAAGGAATGCAATTCAGGAAAATCCTTTTACACAGAAATCATTGTTTTCTCTTTGGCCTTTTATCATACACATGCTGAGTTACTGAAAGTGTTTTTCATTATGGTATCTAGAGCCACTTAAAGGCCAACGCCTTCAGCTTCTGTGTGGTTTTGATCGTCTTCTATGGCGCCTCCAGAACCCACTCCTGAACCCAACCCAGCTACTCCCACTCCCACGCCCATCCCCATTCCCACTCCCACTCCCACTTCAACTCCAAATCCAACCCCCACTCCTACACCCACTCCCACCCCTAACTCTAATGTCCCAAGTATCACCTCTCCCAATACAGCCATTGTAACGGCTGCTAACACCTCCATTACTATCAAGCGTTCCGGGGATAACTACCCCCTTTGGAAAGCTCAGATAGTACCTCTCTTGGTAGGACATCAACTCTTCCCATATGTTGATGGTTCTTTCCCTCTCCCTCCCGCAACTATTAATGGATCTATGAACCCCGAACATCATCGATGGGTGCTTCAAGATCAACTAATAGTTTCTGCCCTAAACACCTCCCTCTCTTCTACTGTCCTTGCTCAAGTTCTCCAGTGTCGCACCTCACATGATATATGGTCGGCCCTTGAGAACATCTATGCTGCCCAATCCTCTGCTCATATTCTTCAAACCCATTTTCAACTAGCTACCTTGAAAAAGGGTTTGGAATCAATAACCAACTACTACCATAGAGCTCAATCTCTCTCGGCTTCTCTCAGTGCCGCTGGGGAATCTCTGTCTAAAGCTCAGTTCGTTGGTTATCTTCTAGCCGGATTGGGGACTGATTATGAATCTGTCATCTCCTCAATCACTACTCGACCAGAGCCTCTCAACTCTCACCAAATCTTTGGCTACCTATTAAATCATGAAGCTCGTCTAATACATCAAAATCAATCTCTGCTCTCTATCAATCCCATCTCTGCCAATGTAGCTACTCGGGCTCCCAGCACAGCTCAAAGAGGCCGAAACTCTAACTTCCGTGGAGGAAGACGTGGTAGAGGCCGAGGCTCACATTTCGTTCAGCCCAATCAACAAGGCCTACTACCTCGTCCCGATTCCACCAAGCCCACTTGCCAAATCTGTCATAAGCCAGGCCACACCGCTGTTACCTGTTATCATCGCCTAAATCAATCCTACCAAGCCTCCCCACCTTCCTCTCTCTCAGCCAACTTTACTTCTCTACCTTCTCCTGGATATTCCTCAAATTATTGGTTTCCCGATACGGCTGCTACAAATCACTTCACCTCAGATTTTGCAAATCTCAACTTAGACTCTATGCCTTATCAGGGTCCTGAGCAAGTTAGCATTGGAGATGGCACAACACTTCCTATTCGAAACACTGGCTCGGCTCACTTCACCACTCCTTCTGGCAAATATTTTCTTAACAAGCTTTTGCATGTTCCTTTAATTACAAAGAATCTCCTTTCTGTTCGTCAATTTTGCGTTGATAATCCTGTATATTTTGAGTTTTATTCTTCTTGTTTTCTTGTGAAGGATTTACGAACCAAGGAGGTGCTGCTTCAAGGACCTGTTAAGGACGGCCTTTATGTCCTTCCCATGCCCACCACACCTTCTCTACCACCATCCATCTCAACTCCCTGTGCTCTTCTTGGCGAACGTACTTCCACCCAACACTGGCATGCCCGCCTTGGCCACCCGTCTTCCCGGATCACCGCTCTGACCCTTCGGCGCTTTCAACTTCCTGTGGCAAATAAGTTAGTTTCCTCCATTTGTTCAGCTTGTTCACAAGCTAAAACTCATGCTTTACCTCACCCACCATCTCCCTCTAGATCTCACCATCCTTTTCAACTTCTTTTTTTAGACGTTTGGGGACCTGCGCCTATGCTCTCCTCAAACGGTTGTCGCTTTTACTTTTTCATTGTAGATGACTTTTCTAAATTTATCTGGTTATTTCCTCTTCAATCCAAATCTAATGTTTCTACCATTTTTGTTACTTTCTTACGCTATGTTACAAATACTTTTTCCACTAATGTTACATCGGTTCAATCCGATTGGGGTGGCGAATTTCGTCCTCTTAATCGGATCCTTGCTTCTTATGGGATTACTCATCGTCTTACGTGTCCTTACTCTCATGCCCAAAATGGCACGATTGAAAGGCGTCATCGACATATAGTCGAAACAGGTCTCTCCCTACTTGCTCATACTTCGGTTCCGCATCAATACTGGTCTGAAGCTTTTCAAACCTCTGTGTATTTAATAAACCGAATGCCCACACCCATTCTTGGTGACAAGTCTCCTTTTGAAATTCTCTTCAAAAAAATTCCTGACTATAATTTTTTACGTGTTTTTGGTGTCGCTTGTTGGCCCAACCTTAGGCCTTTCAATCCTCACAAAATGGACTTTCGATCAGAACTCTGTGTTTTCATGGGCTATAGTCCGGACCATAAAGGCTATCGTTGCCTTCACTTGCCAACGGGTCGCATTTACATATCTCGAGAAGTCGTGTTTGATGAAACCCACTATCCTTTTCTTTCCCAACCTCATTCAAAATTACACCCGGAAGCCCCTTTGAAAATACAAATACTCTCCGAAGCCCATGTTCCCCACCTTCTTGTGCCATTGCCTTCAGATCCCAGCCTTCCCACACTCGCGCAACCCACTCATATTGCGCAGCCCAACTTAGCCCAAACACACAGCTCGACCCACTCCCCTCAAACTCACTCACCAAGTCCTTCGCCCAGACCCGACTTTCCCTTACGCCCGACCCACTCATCTCTAACTCACTCTGCCTCTCAGAACCCTAATGCTCTCATTTCTCAGCCGCCACACGAAAATCCTTCAGACTCTCAGAACCCCAACCCTAGCTTTCAACCAGTGTCTTCTTCCAATGATGCCTCTCCTACCACTTCCATCTCTCTTTCTCGCCATCCCATGATCACCAGAACAAAGACCCAAACACTTTGTCCTCGTGTACGCACGGACGGGACCATACCGTGGCCAACCAAACCATCTCTTTCCCTCACATCGTCTTCTATTCTCATCCCAGAAGAACCATCCAATTTTACAGAAGCGTCTCGATTTCCGGAATGGAGAGCAGCAATGGCTGATGAGTTTTCTGCTCTCCTCCAAAACCATACATGGGACCTTGTCCCTTCCAATTCCTCCTTCAATATCTTAGGGTCGAAATGGGTCTTAAAATCAAAGCGTCGGGCTGATGGCTCCCTTGAACGTCGCAAGGCTCGCCTTGTGGCCAAGGGATTTCACCAACAGCCCGGGCTTGATTACGGTGAGACATTCAGCCCGGTTGTCAAACCCGTAACCATTTTTCTCGTCATTTCCCTTGCTGTCACTCACAAATGGCCTTTACACCAACTGGATATCCAAAATGCGTTCTTACATGGTGACCTTGAAGATGAAGTGTACATGCAGCAACCTCCGGGGTTCGTCAATCCAGATCTTCCGCATCATGTCTGTAAGTTGAAGAAATCGATCTATGGCTTGAAACAAGCCCCTCGGGCTTGGTTTTCTAAGCTCACAGATCGCTTACTTCATTTTGGTTTCACTAGTTCTAAATCTGATAACTCCCTGTTTATTTTTCGCAATAATTCAGATTTTCTCTATGTACTAATTTACGTAGATGATATTGTTGTTACAGGATCTAATTCTGCCTTAATATCTCAGTTTCTTGGTTCTCTGCGTTCCCATTTCCCTGTAAAGGATCTTGGATCCTTACACTATTTTCTGGGCATAGAAGTTACCCGTAATAGTACTGGTGTTTTTCTTTCTCAATCTAAGTATATCACTGATCTTCTCCTTAAAACAAACATGCACCAATCTAAGCCTGTGTCTACCCCTCTCTCGGTTTCTGAAAAATTGAACAAACTTGATGGACCAACTTTTGAAGATCCTCACATGTATAGGAGTGTTGTAGGCAGCCTGCAATATCTAACCTTCACCAGGCCTGATATTGCATTTGCTGTAAACAAGGTTTGTCAGTTCATGCATTATCCACGGCTACCCCACTGGCAAGCCGTCAAACACATACTTCGATATCTCAGCCTCACAAAAAGCCTTGGTCTTCATTTTGGCATAAACTCTCCTATTAAGTTGTGTGCATTTTCTGATGCTGATTGGGCCGGGTGCCCTGATGACCGTAAGTCCACTGGTGGGTTTTGCATTTATTTTGGTTCTCACTTAATTTCTTGGGGCTCTAAGAAACAGCCCACCATAGCTCGATCTTCTACTGAAGCCGAGTATAAAGCTGTAGCAAATGCTACTTGTGAAGTCTTATGGTTGCAATCCCTCTTACAAGAACTTGGGATTTTTTTGGTTGAAGCACCAACACTGTGGTGTGATAATTTGGGGGCCACTTACCTATCTGTCAATCCTGTGTTACATGCTCGTACTAAACATGTGGAGCTTGATTACCACTTTGTTAGAGAAAGGGTGGCTGCCAAAACACTCCAAGTTTCTTTTATTTCAACCAAAGAACAACTTGCTGACATCTTTACAAAATCTCTGTCCTCAGTCCGTTTCTCACAGCTTCGATCAAGCCTCACTCTCACTCAAGTGCCGCTTGCATCACGGGGGGATGTTAAGGAAGAGGACTGTGGAAATCAATCAAGACAAAATGCCTCCAGCATGCATCATGAAGACCAACATCAGAGCTGTAGGAATACTCTGCCCAGCACTCATCCGTGCAAGGACTCCTCACCAGCTGGAAGAACATTCACGAAGGAATAATTTCTCAAATAGAATGATGACGTGGCTACCTCTCATTGTAACACTTGTCTGGATTTTGTATTATAAATACCTGTACAGTAACTTCAAGGAATGCAATTCGGGAAAATCCTTTTACACAGAAATCATTGTTTTCTCTTTGGCCTTTTATCATACACATGCTGAGTTACTGAAAGTGTTTCTCATTACGGTCCAAGTCAAGTCATTGAAAGCCTACATGAGGTGGATCTGGGTCTGGATCTGCCTACTTTGGGATGGATTATTCCTCGATCCATACGGCCCGAAAGCTTATTGGAACTGTACTCAACTTTAGTGTTACTAATTCATTGTTTAATAAATAATATAGTACAATTGTAAAAGAGTTATTCTATTTGTAAGTCTGTAAAATATAGTATTTATATCACTTATATAATAAGATTTAATTTGTAAAATTTAAATTTTAAAACTTTATATTTCAAATCAAATAATGTTATGCAAGCGTTTTACTGTGTATTATTCACATCGACTTATAAATAGAATTTTCCATAATAAAAACAACCTAGTATTTTATATGAAGTGAAATTAATTATATGAATATCATTATCCATAACCAGACTTGGAGTAAGAATTTTTCTGAATGATTATTCATTCAACTATTTCGCGATTACTTTATAAAAAATTATTAAAGTTCTTTAGTGGAATTTCAAACTTTACATAACTACGCTTTATTTATATAAAAAAATAAGTTGTGCATGCATATTAGTCTCTCTGATTCAATAGTTAAAGAGTATTACTACATGTACTTATAATTTTTACTAATATTTTTACTTATAAGACTCATTTTGTCAGTTTTGTTTTGAAATTCAAATTTTGAATTTCAAACTTCATAAATAAGTTTAGCACGTGAAGAAGTAAGTTTTTTATAAGTTTTTCTTATACATAAATATAATTTTTCATTGTTAAATGTATCCTAAATCATAACCAAATGTTAAATCTATAGGGATCACCAAGGTGATATTTGGTGACTTACCCAGCATTAATAAATGCCACACATGGATATACTTGGCATCTTTGCAAAATTATCAATAAAGTCAGATACCGATTGGGACGATCCCCGGCCAGGTTAAAAGGATTAAGCCCAGTACGGTCCAACACACCATATTTCTTATGCTTGAGCTCATTATTTATTTGTTTTTGGGTATAATTTTTTGTTAATAATTCCGCTTCTTCGACACATTGTCAATTGTGTAAAAAGTGAGTAATTGAAGATATTCAACCTGATACACGGCCCCTAACAGCTGTGAAGATTAAAGCCTCAAGTCCAATACAAATAACAGTTTTTGATCCTCAATATTTGAATGTTGAAGATCATCTCGACAATGTTAAAGACACTATCTCGTTTGGATAGTGAGATGAGATAGTTTTAGATGAATTGAAGAAAATATTATTATATTATTATTTTTTAATCTTATTATTGTTTTGAAATTTGAAAAAATTGAATTGTATATTATATTTTGTGTAAAAATTTAAGAAAATTATAATGATGAGATGAGATGAAATCAAATATATAGTTTCCGTATGTAAAAGAACCCTAAAGAAGGAAAGTTTACTGCATATTAGAATGACTATAAAAATACTTGTAATATGTGAATGTACTAATTACCAAACACAATTATTTATGAATTGTTTTCTTAAAAGGGTTGTGAAAATGATTGTGTTTATTATTTTCCAAATTTAATTGGTTGTATAATTTAGTAAAAAAATAATTGGTTTTGAAATTTAAATCTTAATTACTAAGTTCAGTTGTTTGTTGCTACATTAAAATCAGAGTAAACGCCGCCTAGTTGTTAAAAAACAAATGGATAATTAACTATAATTTGAGAAAAAAGTTGAACTACGAAAAAACAAGTGGTCATGAAAAAGAATAAAAAAAAAAGCACAAGCCAGGCCAAACACACGTCGAACGAGCTGCCTTCTCTTTTCTTCCCTAGCCTTTTGCAATCTCTAACCTGAAAACTCGTAGCGTTTTCCACTCTCTCTGGTACGTACCTAGTTTAAGTTTTGTTTCGTATTTGGATTTCGGTTCATGAGTTGCTCTCTTTCACCTTTTAACTTCATGATAATTCAATGAAAGTCTTAGCCTCGTTTGTTTTCAGAGATGAGATGAGATGAGATGAGATTAAAGTTGAAAAGTTGAATAAAATATTGTTAGAATATATTTTTTAATATTATAGTTGTTTTGAGATTTGAAAAAGTAGAATTGTTTATTTTATTTTGTAAGGGGATTTGAGAAAGTTGTAATGATGGGATGAGAGGTTTTCAAAGTTTTGGATTTTAGTCTCGAAAACAAACGAGGTTACTGAAGTTTGGGAGTGATAAATTCTATAAAATTTTCATATCATTTCAACTCATAATTACACATTTTTCAAATCCCCATACGAAATATAATAAACAATTCAACTTTTTCAAATTACAATACAATTTTTTCAAATCTCAATTCAACTTTTCAAATCTCAAAACTAAAAAATAATATTTAAAACTTTAAAATAAAACATAAAATTCTCATCTCACCCCCCAATACTTCTGTTTATTTTTATTTTTGCGTGAACTTTTTCTTTGTTGTTAAGATTCATTTGCCGTGTATGGTCTTGAATTTTTCCGCTTTCCCATGTGTCCGTGGATTGTGTTACTTTAATGGGTTTTTCTTTTCTGGTGAACCCTTTTTGTGTTTTGTGTGGAGAAGTTGTAAGATTTGAATATTGTTATGATCAAACAAAAGATGGTTTCTTTAGTACAGTTCAGTTTAATAAATAATTGTCAGCAGTGTCTTTGTTCGAGATTTCATATTCAGATTATCATCAAAGAGGCTATGTTAATTAGTCTTGCTTTCAATTGTTTCACTCTTTCTTGTACTATCTTCGCCGGCAAACCAAAAACCAAAGGTCACCTGAATTAATCTTGCAGAATTCTAATGACAGATAACAGTAGAGATGCTTTACATGTTGTCATGCATGGAAAACTAATATTTTCAACCTTTTTCCCAGTTTGAACTTGCAGTAGAGACTATTCATTTGTTGTGGCTCTTTCATTGCAGAATTCTAATGATAGATCATAAAAGTAGAGATGATGATGACACAATAACATCAGTTGATAACTCTTTTGAAAAGCTTCCTGATCATCTCCTGATAGAAATTTTCATTCGAGTTCCTGTCTCATATTGGACACAAATAACTTGTGTGAAAAAACAGTGGGCCAATCTGTTTCGTGGAGAATGCATGTGGCAAGCTGCTCTAATCAAGACTCATCCTTCGGCTGGTCAAGCTAAGAGGTGGCCAGGACCCATTCCTCGTGGGTTGAGCAGAAGGTAAAAGTGTAGTCCCTTAATTCACGTATATTCATAAAACATAACTTCTAGAGATTCCGCTAGATACAAGTCTTAAATAAACAAATTTTATAAAAGTTTTTTATAAAAAGTGGGCTCACTAATAAAGAATAATTTTTTTACACTTTTTTAAAGTAGAATCTACTTTTATACGAGAGTTTGTATGAGACTTGCCTATTTAAAATTTGTATAAATAATTTCTCTTTAGCTATTAGTTTCATGGTTTGGAAAAAGCTGCGCAGATTACATCCTCAGGGACATGATATTTCTGATATTCTTAAGTACAGCTAAGGAGTTATTTTGGAATTTTCTCTCTTCCTAAGTAGAAGTTGTCTCTCTCCTTGGAACCTATATCACTACAAAAAAAACTAATTTTTACCTGTGTTTTATAAGCACTGGCACTTGTCTAAAAAAATGCTTCTATATGTTTAGTAGCGGTTTTTTGTTGGCGTAACTGTCCGTCGCTATTGGGTGGTCGCTATTTTTCAATACTGTCGTTTGACAAAACGCCGGTATTTGAAAATTTTATTAGCAGCGTTTATCTACAAATTAGCGACATTTCTTAAAACGTCGCAAGTTTTCCTAATTTAACAGCGTTTATCAAAACGTCGCCATAAATTCGTTAGCATCTCATTACATATAATAACGGCGTTATAATCAACGTCGCTGCTAGTACGTTACCGGCATTTTTCTAAACGCCGCTAATAGTACGTTGGCAGCACATTAAATACATTAACAACGTTTATTTAAACACTGCGACTAATACGGTGCCAGGGTATAATATAAATTAGTGGCATTTATTTAAACACCATCACTAATTAAAATAACGACATCTTTTGTTGTTTATTTTTTTTTATCCCTATTAATCATTTTTTTTAAAGTTATTTTATTATTTATTTCTTTATCCTTTTAATCATTTATTTTTTAGAGTTCTTTGACGAGCTTCATCCCTTTTAATTATTTTTGTTAAAATTATTTTATGATTAATTTCTTTATCATTTTTTAAGTTATTTTACTGTTCATTTCTTTATCCTTTTAATCATTTGTTTTTTAAAATTCTTTGACCAGCTTCCTCCCTTTTAATCATTTGCCTTTTAAGATTCTTTTGCATACGACCCAGCGACTTCCCGCCCACTTATTTTTCCTTTTTGGGTTAATCATCATTCAGCTCCCACATGTACAGTAATTTCTCACATGCAGTTTCCATAATGATTTTTTCTTTTTGGTTAATCATCATTCAACTCCCATAGTGATTTTTTCTCTTTGGGTTAGTCATCATGCAGCTCCCACATGTAACTCCCAGAGTGATTTTTCCTCTTTGGCTAATCATCATTCAGCTCTCACATGCACGATTTCCCTCCCAGTTATTTTTTCTCTTTGGATTAATCATCATTCACGATTTCCCTCTACCGTAATTTATCACCATTGCACTGCCAAACCCCATCGTGCGCCACCGATTCCTTGAACCAAGCCACGTAAAACACAAATCCGCAGCGCACTGCTACGAACCTGTCCAGCATGCAAACCAAGATATATTTGTTTCTGCGAATGCTCATTTCCGAAAATATAATCATAAAAAGTTTGTAAAAAATGCTTCCCCTGGTAGATGTAGAGCTTGAAATTGAGAAGAAAAAGTACTAGTTTCTATTCTATTTGATAATGGGAGCATGGCTGCTTCTTGTTAGGTGATTATATATGAATTAGTCTACCCTTCCTAATGCATGTAATTTAGAAGAGAAGTGTTACATGCAGTCATAAAGAGATTTTCTTAATATATAAAAATAATAATAATACCCACACAACATATTTCATAATACATATTATAAAACATGGATATTTAATAAAATGATATTACTTTTATAAGTTAATTTATAAAAATAATATTCCTTTTAAAATATTATTATATAAAATATTTTAAATAAGTTTTGTGTCCATTCTTTAAAAAGAAAAAAATAAGTTTTTTTTAAAAGAATTTGCACATCCAGAATCTTTACAAATTATTTTCTGAACGTTATTACAAAAAGAAATTTATTCTACATAAGTTATTATTTATTCTCACACTCCACATTTATAATTTTTTTTATCAGGTATGAGGTATTTTTCATAAGGTATGTGGTGTTTTTCATAGAGTATGAGTGTTTTTCACAAGGTATGAGGTGTTTTTCATAGAATATGTATTGTGGAGTGATAAATAGTAACTAATCAGAAGAAAAAATCATTCGCCGCACGAGTTATCTTATAATTTGCATACATAATATTTAAGAAGAAAAGGTGAAATTTACATTAATATAATAAATATTACAATGAAATTAAAATTAAGATGAAGCCAGTTTAGATTGAGGTACGGAAATATCGCTCTCTTTTAAGAGATTCAAGCCTTATGCGATATACAAAGTCTCAAATTAAGTACCGGTGCAGCAGAACTCTTCTTGACTTGACTTCTCCAAGATATAACAGCTCAACTGATCATCGTATGACTCAAACCTATTCTGCACAAGTGGTTGAGACTAAAACTCCACTCAAAGAACACCTTTCTATAATCTAGAAAATCACTCAAAAAATATATACACACTTTGTCTCTCTCTTTTCAAAAGAAATATATTAACTTCATACGTACCTAAAAGAAAAAGTACTACCCTTGAATAACAACCGCACATTGGATGCCAACCACCATTCAATTTTAAAAAATTCAAATACACTCGTAATTGTGCAATGAAATGATGAAAAAAGTAACGTATTTCCAAGAAACGGCACAATGAACAATCAGCCACTACGTACCAAATTAAAAAGAAAAAACCAACGGCAGAAACTTATGGACCATTAACTAAGAGCCGGGAAGAAATTATTTGATAAAATTAAAGTTCAAACGGCTTGGATAGAAAAATACCATAACAATAAAAGAATTTAAGCTGCCAGATTTTATCCCCATTGAAAGCCTTAAAGAACACGAACGTTTAAGCTGTAAAAAAAAATGCCGCAAAACTTCAACAGATGGAAAGCAACAGTTATGACCTCTTAAAAGAAACGTTAAAAGTTATTATTTATTAAAAAATACCAAGTATAAATCTAACCTATAGTCTATTTAATTACAAAATAAAATCAACGTAAAACTTAATTATTAATTGCTTTGAACGTACAGCCATTTATAATAAGGAGGCAAACGTCAGTCGGAAGATCAAGATAACCTACCTTCATAAACCTGCAGCATGCATCATGCATGTAATGTTTTATGAATCTGGAATTTTTCTATTGAAAATGGCCAAAACTGAAGATATATAAAACGTTAGTAGTAGTAGTACTATTTATAATATACATAGCACAATATATGACTTATAAAGTGGCATACGTAGGGTTAATAGTTCATAAAATTGATCACCACATTAATTATATATATATATATATATATATATATATATATATATATATGAATGTATGCATGCATGCATGCTTCTTGCCCTTCACAAGCTGAAGGTATCAGAAGAACAACAGAAATCTGCAGTTGATTTATATGAACCACTTGTAGCTTTTGCTCTCAGCTGTGGAATGTACTCTTCACCTGCGGTAATCACACTTCCGAATAATGCGTGGAATGAGTTGCTTTATACTTAGTACTCCAATAATTTGATCTGTATTTTACATGACTTCGAGAATAACAAATGCAGGTAAGAATCTACACTGCTCAGAATGTGAGAGAAGAGCTTCAAGAAGCACAGCGTGATTTCATTCGAGCTTCAGTTGGGGTTAGCAGCAAAGGGAGGTTGTTGGTCCCCAAAATGCTACACTGCTTTGCCAAAGCCTTTATGGATGATGCAAATCTGGCTGTATGGATATTGCACGCAACTGTGGCATTCTTCCGTTCGATTCACACTTCCGATACCTATTCCTGCCTGACAAAATTCCTCTTTGTTAATGTATGATAGGACTAAGTTTGCACCCAAATATACCAGGCTTACCTTGCCTTGCAAATCAATACGAGAATAATGTGTGGCTGTAAATGACACTAGAAGAAAATTTAGGTTGCAATCTAGTGTGAAGGATGGTGGCAGTTTTTGTCTTCTGCCTTGTAGACCAGGTCTATCCTTCTGGGGATGTTGTGTTGTACATTTTGTTCATGGATAAAAGCTGTTCACGTGCAGGTGAATGCTTGTGCATTACTTTAACCAAAAAAAATCAATTAAGATTTACATGTTGCCTGTACTGCTTATTGCTAAAAACAACTTATTTGCTCATATTGCATAGTATCAGAATTGAGGAACCCTCGCATCTCGAATAATGTAAAACTACTACTGGTTTACGACGAAAGAATTATACTATACACTGCACTCTCCTACTACGCATCACAATGTGTTGATACGGTATTGCTTATTAATTAACCATTAAATTATATAGCTTCTATTTTATATGAAAAAAATAGATTTATTTACTTGTGATAGTGGTAATTATCAAACCAACATACGAATTTTAAAAACATATGACATTTTGGGACGTGACAATCATTTGGAGACTTTCACTACAAAGAAATTATATATAAAATAAAAATTCTATTTGCAACCGGCTGGGACAACCGTCGCATAACCGGGTGAATAAAAAAATTTATTTTTTCAGCATCTCTCATTCTCTCTTCATTTCATCCCCCCTCTCTCTCTATCAATTTTTTCCTACCTCTTCTTCCTGTCATTCTACCTCTTAGATTTCACTCATTCTCCTCTATAAAAAATGCATGACAGTTGTGACGACTGAGTCTAGAAAGAGACAAAGAAGAGTAAACTATCCCTCCTTCGTCCTCCTCCAGATTAATTTCTTATCCAACCTAGGAAAAGAAAATGGATGCTATAGACTCAGTCTTCGACCCCCTCGGAGAATTCTCTAAGGATAGCGTCCGCCTCGTTAAGCGCTGCCACAAGCCCGACCGCAAAGAGTTTACAAAGGTTGCATTCTATATTGCGATTGGGTTTTTGGTGATGGGGTTCGTTGGGTTATTTGTGAAGCTAATCTTCATCCCCATCAACAACATCATCGTTGGGTCAGGTTAAATTAGGTCATTTGGGACTGCAGGCCCACAAAAAGGATGTTGTAAAGTAGTCAACACATAAGGAAGAACAAAGATCCATGATTTTGTGGGTTCAACTTTTTTCAGCAAACACCTTAGCAGCATTGTCATGTTCTCAGAGTAGATATGAGTAAAGTTTTACGTCTTTAATCTTTGTTCTTAGTTTGTTCTGATGGATGTATGTTCAGATTCGTTTGGTATCCTTACAATGGAAAGATGATTCCCTCTCTTATTTTTTTCCCTTGTTTGGTTGATGGTTTGAAGATTATAGCAACAATTATTTGAAAAAAAAAAAAGAAGCTTCAAGAGGAGCGTAGACTGCAGACGAAGGAGCAGCAATTGTTCTAATGGAGTTTCTAACTTTTTCTTTTATAGACGGAAAAAGGAATGGGTGGGAAATAGGGAGGAAAGGGATAAAGTGGTGGGACTCAGTTTGTCAGCCGGTTACACAAAAGTTGTGTATGCCAATTGTACATAGCATTTTTGTAATAAAAAAATTCACAAATTTACATGACTTGATATATATAGTACATTAGATTTAAAATTATTTTATTTATAAAGTAAATCTAACAGATTCTATAAAATTATATTAGTTTGTAGATTTAATTTTTTTTTATAGATGTAACAGATCTATTTAAAAAACATTTGACATTTCGGGACGCGACAATCATATGTAGACTTTTAAAGAAGCATGAAAAATGGGACGAAGTTATAGCCGCATGTAATATTATCTGCATTTTCCAAAATTTTCAACGAAATAATTAATGAGAGTGGAATGCTTGATAGTCAACAGAGGGGGAATATATCTCAACCTAGTAAAAACTAGGTTTTGAAAATAGCTGCTTTTATGTAATTAAAATGTTATAGCCGCAATACATGATGCATTTAATTATTGCATAATTTAAAGGAATCTTGGATCAAACCGAGCTAATACGAACAGACAGGTTGCAATGTTTCTGTTTCATAAATGTTCAACTTTATGGATTAGACTGCCCTTTTTAACGACTCTTCTTTCAATTGACTCGAAATCTTATCATAATCGCGACGACGTGGATGCACTTAAAACTGCATCCTCAAAAGTCAAACCTGCTGCCATTCAAGGTTGGTCATAAAAAGGGTAAATTGGGTATTATGAACTTTTTTTTCTAGCAAATATATGTAATTAATGTTGTGATTGGTTATAAGAATCTCCATTAAAGTCTTGACCAGATCGTTATTGAATGTAATTATTACAATTTTTTGATAGACGTATGGCTGGTTGAATATCGCAGTTTAGATAAGATGAAATGAAATATTTTATTAAAAATTGAATAAAATTTTATTATAATATTATTTTTTATTTTAAGATTTAAAAAAATTGAATTGTTTATTATATTTTGTATGAGAGTTTGAGAAAATTGTAATGATTATACGAGCTGAGATAGTTTGATTTTATGTAATCAAACCAGTCCATAATTGCGAAAAATGATATTTACAATTACAAAATGTGTAAATCTCATGCATTCTTTATGGAAAAATGGATAAATTTAAAATCTACATGAAAAAATTATTTTTTAATAGTGGATCTCACTTTTTTTCAAAGGAACTGCCTGAGACTTAGACACTTTAAGACTGTATTTAGCATTACTTATATATTATAGGGTTGGCTAGTTTATATTTGTTCAGGAGTACTCTTTTTGTTTATATTTTGCTAACATTAATTAAATATATATATAGTGATTTTATCAATTAATAAATGAAATTATTAACATCTTTTTCCATTAATTTACCAAGAATTAACGCTACTATATATATATATAATAAATCTATTTAAAAATCTTTATACCACATTTATCTACGTGACATAATATAATTTGAAAAATAATTTTTAAAATTTGAATTTAAATTACAAATCAAATTATGCCATGTAGATAGTGTGTGGTATAAATGCCTTCAAATAATACTTTTAATATAAATATATATATGTATATATTAATTACCATTAATTATATTTCATTCGATATCATTGGTGTTGGTGTATCCTTCTAACTAAGCCAACTATTGAAGTCGTTAGTTGCTGTTACGTGCTCAACCAGAATGATCATCGTCAATGCGTCATGATGGACCAGCCATGCACCAAAAATCACGTCCAAAAACCAACTATATATATATGAGAGAGAGAGATGATAGAAATGATGTCGTACAAGGAAAATTATATAATAACAACTATATCACAGTTGGTTTACAATTAAGTATTAAATAATTATTTTTTTCTTGTACTTTCTTTTTATAACATTTTTTTTTCTTGTACTTTAGACTACTGCTAGGACTATCATTTTGAATTAAAGTAAAAAGAAATAATTTCTTGTAGATAAATTGTAGAATAATTGGTTATATATGTATCATTATCCATCGTACAAACGATAGAAACGTGAAAATGACAAGTGGCGTATGCAATTGTACTATCGGAGTAGCTGATCAACAACTTCAATTATCGAATACAAATCAATACTGACTTCACCAGTTCCTTCCTCTTATTCACCTTCACGTGATTCTCTGTAGGGTGAACAAACTCTCACCTTATACGTACGACTGCATGCTCACCTAATTCTGGATAACTAATCACGTCTTTTTTTGTTGTTTTAACCAAATTAATAACATTAAATTAAAAAAGTGATACATAGGTGGAAGTGGGATTCTCTAATAATCGCTCTAAAAAATAATAAAAAATAGTACAAAATAATGAACGGGTTTATTTGAAACTAATTTCTTAATCCCTACTCATGTCTTACGAGAGGATGCTGTCTTATAGAAAGATGGAAATATGTTCGCAAAATAATGAACGATGGAACCATCACTGGAAACTGTGGAACCTCCGCACAAAGCAGTAAAAATGGTGGGTGCACTATCACATTATCTGGAGATGATTTTTGGAAAGGTCCACGATCCCTCTTACAAAATCACTGGTTAGGGAAAGTGGTAACATAGAGCAGTCGGAATCTAAGCCGAGTCCCTGGCGTCGAGCCAACACAGGTAGTGGCGGCGCATGTAGGACACGCGCCACCTGAGGAGGTGGACGGACGAGCAGATCTAAAGGATTTGGAGCCTCTGAAGCCTGTGGGGCGGCGCATGGTAACCAAAGCCACTCGAGGACGAAGTCGCGATGGAAAAACCCGCACAGCAGGGATCGCGTGTGTTCCAAACGTGACGAATAGTAACGTGATTTTTCTCCGCGAATAGGAAGATCGACAACCAGAGAGGCTGAACCGGCATCGCGTGTTGGTTGGAGGTTGCCGGAAAGCAGTAAATCGGTGAGAATCGACACTAAAGAGGGAAAACCAAGAAAAAACCTTAGGGAAAAAAAAAACAAATAAACATAAAAATACCTCTGGGGCTGACTAGGGGAGGAGGTGGTCGGAGCCTAAACTCCAAACCCCCTCCACCCAGGGAAAACGCTGGAAAGCTTGGTCTAGAAATCTCAGAGAGAGAGAGAGAGGAAAAGGAGAGAAAACGAAGATAACTAATCACGTCCTATTTTTTCAAATGAGTTATTTGTAACCAATCACCAACGTTACATATAGTTTTAGAATGTACAAATATTGCATATATTTTTAAAAAAATTTTAAATTTATCATTAAAAAATAAATTTGCATGTGGATTTCATATTTATCAATTTTTACTAAAGAGAGTGCGCAAAATTTGTACATTTTAAAATTGTTAATATCATTTATTTTTATAACGAGAATAATTATTTGCAATAAAAATTGATTTATTTTTATAAGAATTTATCATTTTTTGAGCAAATAACTTATTACAAATAAACCTTTTTTTTTTGTGTACGCGCGCATTAGTTCTGCATTGCGCAATACCGATCGAAAAAAAAAAAAAAGGTTCTGTATTGTTAATATAAAAAAAAATCAATATATTCCATTTTCAGTATTTTCTTAATGTAAAAAAATATTGTTATTTTATGGGGTCAAAATGGTTCAACCGTTCTGATTCTGACTTTCTTAATTTACCAGATCCTCGCATAGCATTTTATTCAATTTTTCCTTTACGTGCATAGGTTAGCAGCCATAGTATAAATATATATATATATATATATATATATATATATATATATTATGGTCATATAATATTGGTCATGAAGTCATCATATATATTGAGAAAAATACTACTTTACAGTATCACTACAAGAGAAATAGTTTTTTGAGACAACAAATTTTGTTTCAAAAAATACAATTTCGTCCCAAAAAGAATTGGAGATGAAAAAATTTTGTCTCTAATTTGTCTCTAAAAGGCTGTCTCAAAATGTTTTTGGAGTTGAATTTCGTCTCCAAAAATCACTTTTAGAGACAAAATTTTACAGAACCAGTCGAAACCGTTCAAACGGATAATTTTTTTTTAGACAAACTAATTTTGTCTCAATATCTTGTTCGAATGGAATATTTTTCCGTTCGAACCGACAAGTTCATTCGAACGGAATAAAATTTTGAATCGAACAAATGACCATATTTGATACTGTTCGAACGAAATGAGTATTCGAATAGAATATTTTTCATTCGAACCGACCCGTCCATTCGAACGAAATAAAATTTTGAATCGAACAAATAATAACATTTGATACTGTTCGAACTAATAAATTTTGTTCGAATGGGTTATTTTTTGTTCAAATAGGTATTTGTTTATTCGAATGGATTTAGAAATGGTACTTTACCGTTCGAATTGGTTATTTACCGTTCGAACGGTATGAATCATACATAACAGAACCAAATTAATTAAAAATACCATATTAGTATTACACAAAATATAATTAAAATGTCAATTGTTCAAATGTTTTAAAACTTTATAATGTATTAACCCTAAAGAAAAAAAAAACTTTTACAATTATGGTGGTGGTGGTGTAGAGTTTTGTGACATAACTGACTGCAACTAAATCATAGCTTTTTGTACCTCCATCTCCAATCCCTTCTGCATATTCTCTTCTAATCTTGTCTCAATATCTGCTACTTGATATAATCTGGTCAGCAACTCTTTTTCCTTGGACCTCAATCGCTCTATTTCAAATGCTGCTTCCTCCAATTTTTTAGTTTTGTCGTCATTCGATCTAGCTTGAGAAGAGGATGATGATGTTGAAAATGGTTTAACGCAACGTCCTAAACCCCTCAAATATCCAGAACGTAATCCAAGAACTTAAGAAATGATCTGAACATTGTTGACAGATGATGCATCAGATGGATCCGCATTAACTTCTTTGAGAGATATCATCTTATCCTATAAAAACAAAAACATATTAGTTAGTATAAGTAACAAAACTATAGTCACAATAGAATTAAAGAAACTTAAACTTACATAATTTGTCTCTGCTTCGGGACTGGTCCAAACACCATCACGATTTTTATGTGATTTTGCATACAATTAGATCAAATCATAGTCAGCAAGACTTTCTTCTTTCTGCAAAAAAAAAAATATATATTAGAACTTAAATCAGAAAAATATATTATATGTTAATATTTAATAGGGAGTAGAATAACTTACCATTTTGTTAGACAAACGATGAAAAGATCGAGAACCCGCATGATGGTGTATCTTCAAGTTTGATCTATTTTCTTTGTTCACAGTACTCCTTTGCTAAAAAGATAAAAAATATATATATCTATATGTTTAATACATCTATCAGAATATACTATTAAAAAAATATAGCAGCGAAATTATCCGATAAGCAGGATCTTCAAACATATCACAAACCTTCTCCCATTCATTTGGTGGCATTGCTTGGAATGGATTTTGGCACGCCTCTATTGTAGTACTGAACTTCTTATAATATGCATGACATCGACCTTTGTACCTCCGAAATGCATTCGACATCAACTCCTCAACCGTTAATCGATCCTCTCGTCGGCCAAAATCAAGCTCAAACTCATCATTCCAATAATTATAAACAATTAGTATAAATATGAAATATTCAAAAAGTAACATGAATAATACTTAGTTACTTGAGATGTAGGTTATTACCAAACAACAATTTTTGATATGATCTTTCACTTCTTGGGAAACTTTAGACCAAGAGGATGTAGCAATAGGTGCATACGTGGGAGTAAGCGTACCACAAAAGAAGCAAGACATGTTACTGAATCTCCAGAGCCACCAGTGTGATAATCAGAAATATCAACTTTAATTTTACCAACTTTTCTTACTTTTTCTATGCAAACACCCTTCGTAGTGCCTCTACCTCGGCGCTGGCTTACAACAGCTATATACAGTAATTAAAGCAAGTATTTGAATTAAATATTTTTATTTTATAGATATATTACCTAAATTTAGCAGAAACTGTAGTATTTAATTTGATAAAATACCTTGTTCTGAGTCTGATAGTGTTGGCTCACTATTCATGACGGGTGAACCACACGGAGAATCAGTAATGGATGGGGATGGCACACATGTTGCTTTACGTTTAGGAGGCATATCTATTTGAAATTGTAACAAATTATTATTCAAACAAACATTATGGATATATTTATACAAATAATACTTACAAAAATTGATATTTGAAATTCATTCACTATCTGTTTTGCTAGACCAATCACCATCATTCTCGCTAGACACTTCAGTTGATTCATCGTCTTCTGATATTTCACCCTCAATTACTTCGGGTTGAACATCTTCTCTATGCAATGGGACCATATCATATTGGCTGAGATCAACAAATAGATTGATGCCTACTTCGTTTTCTTGATATACTTCTTCATTTGCTGGAGTATCAACTTCTTCTGAAGGTTCTTCTGTCTCTGGAATAGTATCATATACATTTTTTGGTACAAACTTCTCCACTACCCGCCATGGGTTTCCGTATTCCGGATCATCTAAATAAAAAACTTGATTCGCTTGGCAAGCGAGAACGAAAGGATCGTCCTCATACCATGTGCGAGATGTATTGACACTCACAAAATAATTATCGTTACGCACTCCCAACCTAGGATTTGAGACATCCCACCAATTACATTTAAACAACTAGAACATATATCCTCCCACGTATTTCAATACTATAATATCTTTCACAAGTCCATAGAAGTCAATGTTATCATCCCCATGACTTCCTTCGACTACAACCCCACAATTTTGAGTTTTCCTATATCTTTTTCTGTCAGCTGTGTGAAATCTATATCCACGCACCAAACATCCTGAGTACTGGATGGTATGCCTAGACGGACCACATGCCAGAGCATACAATTCTGGTGAAATTTCTTCTGAATTTTTACCATATTTTGAAACAACCTACATCAATAAATATTATTATATAAAAAAATGATAGAGTTTAGTGGTATGAAATTCATATTATAAAATGAAACTTTACAGTAATACCGTATGTTCAAACAATGAAACAAATTCCTCTTTATGCGTTCTTTCTACGTTAGTTACACCATTCGTGCGAAGTAGTTGTATATGTTCACTGCACAGGTTCGTGTGAATGATTAATTTGTAGCAACGAAAAATATTATACTATTATACACGATTAATTTAGAGGATCATTACTAACCTCAAATAGTGGTCAATCTCTGCACAGTTATTCAAGACATACCATCGAGCTCTTTCAAACTCTCGCCCACATAGGTCGTAGCCCCTTTGTGCGCCTATGGGACGTACTGTCTGGGAAAACACGATAAATGTCGACAAGACTCCCATCTCTCTTCCACCCTCATAATTTCGGTCTGGTCTTGTAAATCTAGTATCAATCCCACAAAAATATATTGAACAAAAGGTATGCCACTCATTATCAATATATGACTCAGCAATCGAACCTTTTGGACGAGCTTTATTCCCTACAGATCGCTTCAATTTTCCTAAAAATCGTTCAATAGGATACATCCATCTATACTGAACCGGACCAGGGACTAAAGCCTCACGAGGTAGGTGCACAACCAAATGAACCATTACATCAAAGAATGAAGGCGGGTACAAACTCTTCAACTTGCACAATATTACTTCAATATCAGCTTCCATTTTTAACAATGCATCAACTTTCAATGTTCTCCTACAAATGTCTCTGAAAAATCCTCTTAATTCTGTGAGAGCTATACGACCATCTCGAGTAAGCTTTCCACGCACACCAACCAGCAACAAACGCTGCAGAAATACATGACAGTCAAGACTTTTAAGACCAGTTATCTTCCAATCATGTGTTCAAACACATCTTGACATGTTTGAAGCATAGCTATCGGGTAATTTGATTGTCAAGAACCAATCATAAATTTTCTTTCTCTCATCATTTGAGAGTGTATACATTCCAATAGGCATATATGCTGACGACCCATTATCTTGCAAATGCAACTCCGATTTTATCCCCAACTCTTTCAAGTCTTTACGAGAATTAGTTGTATCTTTTGTCTTCTCTTTTATTGACATCAGAGTACCCAATATATTCTCACATATATTCTTTTCAATGTGCATAACATCTAGATTGTGACGCAGTGTCAATGTAGACCAGTATGGTAACTCAAAAAGAATACTTTTTTTTGTCTAATTCAACTCCACTGCTTGTCGTTTTCTCTTTCGAACCCTAGTATGTTTCCCAAATCTATTTTCTAAAACATCCCCCAACTGCAAGATAATATCATGTCCAGATAACTCTGGTGGCGATAACCTACGCTCAACCCTTCCATCAAATATAGCTCTATTTGAACGCCATCTATGATCATGTAGTAAATAACGACGATATCCCATAAAACATAATTTCCTACCATGACTCAACCACTAAGAATGTGTACCTTTTATCTTTATTATTTGTAGAATGTCTATCAAAAAACCCAATTCATGGGATAAACACCATCAAAAGTATATTCAAACGTATTCTATTTATGTAATATCCTATCATCTATGTAATATCCTACTGCAAACAGTCTTCAACATCAAAACATATATCAAACTAATATATAATCCATACATATATCAAATGGATATAGAGTTTATACATATATCAAAACATAGAGTCCATACATATATCAAATGGATATAGAGTTCATACATATATCAAAATATAAATCAAACTAACAACACATAAAATAAAACATATAGTCCATACATATAACCAATTAACATATAGCCAAGACACATATTAAGCATCTTTCTCAGGGTTTTACGCATTTGAGGCATTTTCCGAAGGGCTGAACACATTTGATGCATTTTTCTCAGGGTTGAGGACATTCCCTACATTTTCCTCAGGGTTGATCGCATTTAAGGCACTTTCCTTTTCCAGCTCCGCTACTTTTGGTTCATCTATTTGTTTTCGCATTCTCTCCAGCTCTGCTACTTTTGGTTCTAAATTTTTCGCATACAAGTCTATAGACAGCTTTAACTCCTTATTTTCTCTTTTTAATATTTGTTTTTTTTCCGTTTATTTGCAAACTTATTATTCAATTCACATACTTATTTTTTAAGCATCTCTATTTCACTTACCCTGAGGAGTAACCTTCGGCTCATGGTAGTAACAACAGCTGCATATTGAGATGTCATTATTCTCGCTCCATCCATTACCTCCGCATCACTCTTGCTTAAGAAATAGTTATCTGTCGCTATCATGGTATTAATAGCATCAGGAGTGAAAAATAATGTTTGTGGCAAACATGGTTTTCGATTTAAATTAGGAACAATATTATAAGGATGATGGCCGGCCATTTGTAATGAGTTTGTGAGAAATGTGAGTTGAGAGCTCGGTGGTGTTTGTGATAAATGTGAGTTTGTGAGAAATGTGAGTTGAGAGCTCGGTGGTGTTTGTGAAAAATGTGAGTTTGTGAGAATTGTGAGTTGAGAGCTCGGTGGTGTTTGTGAGAAATGTGCACAAGGACGATAAGATAATTTCTGGATGTATATTTCCAGAATTTACGGATGTATATTTCCATAATTTACCGATGTTGTCCGTCCATAATGTGCATAAGGACAATAAGAGGAAATTATTGATGAGCTCGCATCGACCCTCGGATGGTATCGTTTATGCTCTCTTTTTGTGGGGCTCGAGGTAATTCCGGATTTTCTGCCCGGGTTTTATGGTGTGTTTTCCGCATCATGAGATGCGAGCTCATCAATAATTTCCTCATCCGTCTATATATTTTAAACCTCAAATGCTCTCTCACCACCAATCAAGATGCGAGGTGCTCGAGGTTCTGCTTGTGAAGCATGCAAATTATTGAGAAGGAAATGTAATCGGGGATGTATTTTTGCTCCTTATTTCAATGGTCCAGTTGGATATATCCAATTTGGCACCGTTCATAAGGTTTTCGGAGCAGGTAATGCATCGAGGCTTTTACACCGCATCCCGGTCAATAATCGTTATGAAGCGTCTACCACACTTATATATGAAGTGCAAGCTAGGTTTCAAGATCCTATCAATGGTATTTTTTCAGTTATTTTTGCTCTTCAGCAGCAGGTTCTCTTTTCATATTTAATGATTAAAATCCTAATATGCTCTGTCTCCTAAGATCCTAATAAATGACATTCTATTTTGTTTTCTACAGGTTGAAAATCTACAAACTCAACTAGCAACTTTAATTAAGGAGATAGAACAAAATTGTCTATCATATGCTTCTGTCAATATAAACCCAACTCAAGATGTCCAAAGTGGTTTTGTCAATACAAACCCAACTCAAGATATCCAAAGTGGTTTTGGGAACTCCGGAAGTTCACTACTCAATCCTGAGGAAAATGCAAGAATTAATACTTTATTTGAAGAAGTTAGTTGCGGTTGGATTTATTCCTAAATAATAGTAGTGGTGGCAATGCTAAGGTGGTAGACATGGAAGATGGGAGATGCAGTATTTCAATTTTAATGTTTCTAAATTTGATTAATTATGTATAATATATTTCTATGACTTTATATATAAATTTTATGGTCTGTATTATATCTTTCTAAGTTTGTGTATTGTGTTTTGATTTGGTTTGGTTTGTGTATTAATTATGTATTATGCCGTTCGAACGTAAAACATAACCCGTTCGAACGTAAAGTCTAAAATTGGTACTGAGAAGGAACTCCACAAAAAGTAATAGAAATAATAGTTTTAATTTGAAAATAGTTGGGACTGGATTGAGTTACTTGCATGGTAAGAACCACATGAATGAGGGTCTTCAATTTCAATGATAAGTTTCAAATCGGAAAAAGGAAACAAAAGAGAGCTCCATGTGATTTTGATTATAAGAATATCAACAAGAAGTCACTAAAGTCTTGACTCTTCACCCAACACTCCAAAACTTCTAAAATTTCTAAAAATTCCTTTGCGGACGGCCTATCTTTTGCAGTTAATATCTTTCTAAGTTTGATTGTGTTTTGGTTTGTTTGTGTATTGTATTTTGGTTTGGTTTGTTTGTGTATTAATTATGTATTATGCCGTTCGAACGTAAAACATAACCCGTTCGAACGTAAAGTCTAAAACGTTTGAACGTGTTCGTTCTAGATTTTCATTCTTCTTCAACTACGAAAAATAGATGAACAATTTTTCAAAAAATTCCAATATAGTAATAACAACACAGTAATAATACAACAATATCAAAGAATTCCAACAACAATATCAAAGAATTTCAACAATTTTTCAACAAAATAAGGAAATCATAGAAAGTAAAAATATTATAAAAAAACATACCGATAATGAGATGAAAATTGCGTGTACAGAGAAGGAACTCCACAAAAATTAATAGAAATAATAGTTTTAATTTGAAAATAGTTGGGACTGGATTGAGAGAGAATGACGCAACTTTGTTTGTGAGGGAGTGAGAGTGGGAGAAGGGGGAGATTCTGATTTCTGAGATCTGTTGCAAATATTTGAATAAAGTTTCCCGTTCAAACGATTATTTACTAACCGTTCGAACTGGAAATAATGAAGTGTGACAAATTCCCTCCTAAAGTTTCACGTTCGAATGGGTATTTACTATCTGTTCGAACGTCAAACAATAAGCGGGAAAATTCCCGCCAAAAGTTTCAAGTTCGAACGAATAAATAAACCGTTCGAACGTTAAATGCTCCATAACAAAACGTTTGAACGCACTAACATAACCGTTCGAGCTAATTCCAGACTTTATTGCCCGGGTTTTATGGTGTGCTTTTAACCAATCGAGATATGCATTTTAAACCCCCCTCACAATAATGACCTCCTCCCTTTATGCATTTTAAACCCCCCTCACAATAATTTCCCTTTATGCATTTTAAACCCCCCTCACATATGCTCTCTCACCGCCAATGAGGATGCGAGGTTCTCGTTGTGAAGCATACAAATTCTTTAGAAAGGGATGTCGAACCGGATGATATAAAACACAATGATATTGTAAATGGTATTGTAGAAACACAATGATATAAAACACATTATGGCATAACCCTAAGACACCCAACAATAAATCAACTTGTTATGAAATTCGAAACACAAAAAATAATTCAAAAATATATTACTTACCTTTTATATTTCTCAATCTTCTCTCAAGAATCCCTTCTCTTGGAGGCCAAGAATGTTCCTCTACCTCCACAACTTTCAAAATTTCGCACAAAATGAAAATGAATCGAAGGTTTGTGATATTTGAATCTGTGAAGTCACGTTCGAACGGATCATTTACTCATTCGAACACGAAAATTTCAAATTGCGCCAACTTTTGCTGCGATGTAATGTTTGTTTGAACGAGAAATTTACTAGTTCGAACAAACAAATAGAATATTCCTTGGCATATTCTACTAATGTCCAGAAGATTCAATGTTTTTTCCGTCTGAATGAGTACTTTTTAAGTTTAAACGAACTGACATTCAGAGTATTTGGCGCGAAATTTCCCACCAAACATATTTCACGAAATAAAATCGTTCGAACGGTACTTTTTTAGATTTTATTTTTACATCAAATATTTAACATTTTAAATTTTTTTAAATAAATAAAAAATAAAATTCATGCCCCAATTTGGCCAAAAAAAAGGTGAACAAAAAATAAAATTCATTCCTCAATTTGGGCATTACAAGCATTATATATGCTGACTAATATAGTATCAATAGTATATCAGTTATAGTACTTATTAATAGTATATAAGTAAAATATATATATATATATATATTAATCATATTAACTTGTATAGTTATAACTAATTCAATAGTTATAACTATATTGTACAATAATCAAAGTAACTTGTATAGTTATCATTCAATAGTTATAACTATATAGTATCTTTCTATTAATATATAGTATAGTAACTAGGATGTAATATATTACTTATTGTACTAGCTATATAACTAATAAATATTATATATATTAATCATATTAACTAATTGTATAGTTATCATTACTCATTCAATAGTTATAATTATATGGTAACTAGGATATAATATAGTACTTATTGTACTAGGCTACTTATAACTAATATACTATAATACTATTAATATAACTCATTCAATAGTTATAACTATATAGTATCTTTCTATTAATATATAGTATAGTAACTAGGATGTAATATATTACTTATTGTATAAGTATAATCATATTAACTTATATAGTTATCATAACTCATTTAATAGTTATAACTATACAGTAACTAGGATATAATATAGTTATATTAAAATATTAACTTGTATCTTAAAGCATTATAATACTATTATTAGTATTATTTTTATACTTTTGTACTTTGTAATATCAGTATTATTATACATTAGTATAGTTATATAATTAGAAATATATTAGTGTAATAATCGTTCGAACGGGATATTGACAAGTTCAAACGGATTTTAATACCGTTCGAACGGATTTTTATTCCATTCGAACGAGGTGTCACGATCTTTATACACCCAGTTCGATTCCCATCAAACTCACACAAAGCATTCGAACCCTAAGCCGCCGATTACCTCCGACTCGTCCTTTATCTCCACCGCTCAACCGCCGAAGGAACAACCCATTTTTCTCTTCTAAGAGGTATGGGCCTCTATTGTTACTTTTTTTGAGATTAATGAGCTTTGTTTGGGAGGTGTCATTTTGGTGTAGTTGATCAAATGTATGGATTTTAATCGGTAGAAGTAATCTAGATTCACTTCTTAATCATTTATACTGATTTAATCGAGCTCTTTTGGTGTAAATTAGAGTTTCGGCCATGGCTGAGTCGCTGTTTGGGTTCGAACGCGATGATGCCAAACAGATTTATTTCTGTTCGAACAAAAACTTATTGTTCGAACGAATATTAATTAGCTGTTCGATTGGACAGAATCTTCCATTCGAACAACTATACTAGTTCGAATGGAATATTCTTAGTTCAAACGGATTATTTAAATACAGTTCAATCTAAGTGTAATTCTTAAATAATATATTTTAAATATAATATTTATAATTATATTCTTAATTTTCTTGTGGTTAAACAATATATTAATAGCATCTACCGGATGAAAACGTGCAAGAGACCAAGTCAGTGAAAGTAGTACTGGACCAGCTCCTACTCAGGCGTCGAGATCTGTACTCGTCGAGCGTCAGATCATTTTGTCTGACTTCTCCGATCTTTCGTGGGAGGGACGGAGCATACAATCCATCTTCACTGAGCGGGGATGGGTACCGATCTGTCAGCAGCAGGGGACTGCATACCCAGATATGGTCTGTGAGTTTTACAGTGCCTTGGGAGAGGAGAGTGCTGATTCTCTTTTCTACACTCTATCAGTTCGGGGAGTTAGTATTAATTTCTCTCCTCGTATTATTGCTGAGTTCCTCGACATCCGGCGTGAGGTCGGCGCATATCCTGGACCGGCTACTTCGGGACCAGCGGCTGCACCATCTGATTCTGACACACATGCCGCATCCTCCATACCAGCCCCAAATGTAGAGCCGAATGATAGTGATGATGGTAGTGAGGATGTGGATCTACCTGATGATGGTTTCACAGATGATCAGGTGCGTCATCTAGTGTGAGACCCTTCAGCTCCTCCATATGATGGGAGCAAGGTGATCCGATAGGCTGATTGTATAGCATTTTTCAGAATGCTTAACTTGATTGTCGGCTATAACATCGACCCGAAAAAACACAAGACTGATTTCGGGATCGATCGAGCCAGATTTTTGTTGAGGATAAGGGGGGGACCCCATTGATCTGGCCTTGTATTTCTTTTACCGCATCCGATCGGAGTCACGCTATGTAAATAGAGGTAGTCTACCATTTGCACTACTGATATTTAACTTCCTACTTCGATCAGGGGTTACAGTGTCAGCGACTGAGCGGAGGTCGCCACAGATGGGGCCCCTCAACAAGATCACATTCAGCAAGAGCGAGGGACACTTGCGGAAGACTGCACCAGGATAGCCTAGTGTCTCGCCTACTGATCCAGCTTCTACTAGTACTACTGCCGCTATTGAGAGACAGCCTCCTAGGACTACTTTGGATCAGGTACGAGCTCTATTTGTTGAGTTCGTTGAGCCCATCATGGAGAAGTGTAGAGATCTGGATGGACGTGTGAAAATGTTACAAGAGGATGTTGATCTGCTCAACACCAAATAGTCTTTTTAGTTATTCTTTTACTTTTTTATATTGTATTGAACATTATATAGTTGAGATGTAATTAATGTATAGTTTTTATTTCTCGTGTTTGCTAATTTATTTATTTTTTTCATTTTACTAGCCGTTAATGATAATATAAAAAATAATATTATCTTTAAAGTTATATTTATATAATTTAACAGAAAATAAATCATTTTTATCGAAAAAATAAAATTAAAAATATATGTACAAATTAATAAAAAAATTTCCTTTCGAAGTAATAAATTTAAGTTCATACGGTTATTAACTTTTCCTGGAAAAACAAATTTAATTTCCCACCAATATTATTACTGTTCGAACAGATCATATACTGTTCGAACATAATTAATTGGTTGTTCGAACACTTTTTCCCTCGTTTGAACGGTTTTTCTTTTTGAGATGATTTTTTTCGTCACAAAATATTTCGTTCGAACGAAATTTGTATCTGAGGCAGTTTTGGAGACGAAATAAAAAATTTGTCTCCAAAAATGACTTTTAGAGACGAAATTTAGTTCGTCCCTAACTAATTTCGTCCCTAAAAATTAAATTTCTTGTAGTGTATATTACTCAAGTGTACTGCTTGTCATTTTAATTTTTTTATTTTTTTACTTAATAATTAAAAAAATAATTTTAAATGTGTTGATGTATTTTTTTTATATATTTTTAAAATATTTAAATATATTTAAAAAATATAAAATATAAAATAAAAAGACTTGAACGGCACTACTAAAGAAGCAGAGCAGACCGCTGATATAGACATGTGCAAGTTCAGGGTCCTGAGAATGACTACTTCATGCAAAACATTGTTTAATTAAGGATAGAAATTGTCCTTATTAGGGCTGTGCAGAAAAGGTTCAGCTCCGATCCGTCCGTGAGGCTCGACCCGACCCGACCCGACAAAACGGGTTGAAGGAACTTGCGGGTCGAACCCGCTGAAACCGTCTACACCGTTCTCACTCCGCTGAAATGAAGAGCTTCTCTTTGCTTTCTTCTTCTTTGAATATGGATGGGGTTTGTGGGTGCTTTCGTCTTCGTCTCTATTCGTGGTAGTGGTTGACACACTCTCTCTCTCACCGTAAACTTTGGAAACCTCAGAGATCTCGTTGTCAGTAGCGATATTTACCGGCGAGGGAAACTTGTCGATCTTGTTCTTGTTGTCTTCATCATCTCCGTCTCCGTCATTATCTTCGAAAATTGAAGATAATAGCTGCAGGCTTGGGTTCGCAGTCGTTTACAGATCCTCGAAAATTAAAGCATTTTGGAAGAAAGGGTTCGTGCTCAAGGAAATGATAAAAATGGTTCACATCTTCAAAATCATTTTCCCTACATAAATTAGTACCAATAATGAAAACAGTGCAGGAAAAAAATGTAAACTATAATACTTGTTTTCACTCAATGCAAATATTCTTACCCAAACACGTGATTGATGAAATGTTTTTTGGCCAACTGCCTGCATTTGGGTCATATATAGAGGCTTAGTAGTAGTAGATTGGAAACCTAGAGGTTGAGGAGGCTTGGGCTTCAGGGTTTCGGAGAGTACCTCCTTGTGTTAGAAGGCTCAAGCCATGAGAAGGGTGCACAGCAGAAGAAAAAGGAACAAGCATTAGCTAAAGAATGCTGCTGCTTTAGTGAATTAGCAACCCATTGAAGATTTTTTGACAAAAAATTGTTCAGAACAGCACCAACCTAAGCCATTACTGGTTTGAGCTCAAGAATGGGACAGAAAAATTTAACCCAGAAGTTGTAGATAGAGAGGACGACGTTCTCTGCCCGATTCGTCGTCATCGAGGGCAAGGGCGTTTTATTCTGCAACTGATTTGCAGTTGCCTCCTTCCAATCTTGGGTCGGGTCGGTTCAGGCTGACTGGGATTGGCCAGGAAACGGGTTGGGTCGGTTCGGACCCAAACACGAGCAGGGTTGGTCGGGTTGCAGCCCTAGTCCTTGTTGTTGGACTTCGTGTTCTTGTTTGCCTGTTTTAGAGCAATGGAAGTATGTTTCTCACGTGGATCATATTTTATATAATATAGACGTTTTTTTTTTTTTTTTGCCGTCCTTGTCTTTTCTCATTGGTCAAAAATCAACTATCAAGGCTAGTACGTTTCTTTATCTCTTATTTTTTTCAATTTTTTTATTTAAGTTTCAAAGTTCAATCTATATATATATATATATATGTTCAAACGTGAAAGAAATGTTTTAATTTAGTTCTCGAAAAAGCTATTTGTCTAATCATTTTATTTTTGTCAAAATCAAGAAAACATGTACAAATCAAAATAAGTTTTATTAATATCTGAAAGATATTTTTCACAAAAAATTGATATCCAAAAATTAATTATTAAAGTCTACGTAGCTCTCACCCACTTTAAACTCGGTTGGGATAAAAAAGTGTTTTTAACTCATTTTAATTTATTTTATTTAATTATTATAATTATTTTTTAAAATTTTATATAAAATATAATAAATAATTTAATATTTTTAAAATTTGAAATAATAATAATATTAAAATAATAATGTCGTATTCAATTTTTAATTATTTTATCTTGATTTATCTCACGTCAATTCACTGTATATAATTTAATAAAAAAAATATATTTATAATTATAAATTATATAACAGAATTTTATAAAAAGTTAATAAAATATAAAATTTATATAAAAAAATAAATTTTTAATAATAAATCCGATCTTTCAAAACGATTACCCCACATTTTTGTCGATTATACGTAGAATCCCTCGTAAATCGGATGCAATACAAAACACGTCTACAATCTCTCCTGAAAATATTCCACAACTCGAGGTTCACGTGGGTCACAGGTCTCAATCACCTATTTACGTTCGTATATCTGCAGACTGCAGATAAGGCAACTTGGCGGGTGAGCTGTATGCCCTCTCTCTCTCTCTCTCTATAAAAGCTCTGATCTCGTTTGTCTCTACTTCTGTTCGCAAGATTTAAAACGTAATTAACCAAACATGGGTGCGTGGAGATCAGAGCGAGGGGGAGGTGGACCAATGTACTTCTTGCTTTCGTGCTGCCATTGCTTAAGAATTAAGCAGCAGTTATTCTACCTGTAAGTTGATGTTTGGGAAGTGAGACATTTTTATAAATTATGTGAATAATAATAAATAAATATTAAATATTAATAAATAATAATAATAAAATAAGAAAATAAGAAATAATAATAATATATTCTGATAATACCTCAATACTCAAATTAAACAGAACATTTCATATAGCTAAAAATAACAAAACTTGATTGGTAAGATATTTTAATTTTAATTTTTTTTATAAATTAATTTTTATCATTTCAATCACATAGAAAGTGGTTTACAGCTTAATAATAAAAATTTTCTCGAGAAGGCGTTGTAAATGATTGGTTTTATTGAAATTATTTTGTTGCCAAACAACCTTGTACCATTTTTTAAATTCCAATTTAGTGTGATAAGAGTAAGGAATCAATTTTAAAGGAATCACGTGACTCCATTAAAAATAAATTTTAATATTATATTTAATTATTTATTATTATTGCACTTTTGAAATTTACCTTTATAAGAACACTAGTATTGGATTGGTCAAATACATCTTTAAATTTTAGCCAATATCACACTTTTTTATATTTGCATATTTTATTTAAATTCAATCCTCACATTGGATTAGTCATTTACTCTCTCTATAATAATAAAATATTATTAAAATAATAATTTTGTTATTTAATTTTTTTATATCACATTTTATGATTCTACCAATTTAATATTAATAATAATTATATTCTAATTAAATTAATATTAAAAAAAATCATATTTTTAAAAGTCATTTAATGCTAATAACAAAAAATATTTGATTAAACTCATCAAAAACTCTATCTAAATTTTTTAATTACAAATCAAATAATATTTTTATTGGAATGAGAAATTAATATTTTAATGTTTGCTTGGAGTGAGAAATTATTATTTTAACTTTTGGTGAATCAATTTAATTCTTCAAATTTGACTAATCACTATAGCTAACATCCAAATTATTTTAGAGATGCCCAATCCAATGTGGAGACTTTTTAGCACATATTATCTAAAATTTGGCCAATCTTTAGTTTTAGCCAAGTCAATGTTAATGCCCTTAATAAGTGGGATGACAAAATGACAACTGGGCAATGCGGGTGAAACGAGGCCTAAATTTATCAGTCTAAATTAAATTAAAAAGGAAATTTTTAATTTATAAAATTTTCGTGTATTCTTTAAAAAATTGATAAATTTAAGATCTAAATAAAAAAATTCCTTTTTTTTTTTTTATGATGAATTCTATTTTCTTTAAAAAAGTATATACATATTTAATATTACTCGACTTAAAAACTTTTCAAATGGTTGCAAGTTGCAACTAAGTTATTGTGTAAGGCAGTTTTCATGGATCAACTCATGATGAGAAGAACATGATTATTATAGACATAAATTATGACTAAATTTTAATAAGTTGTTTTTCATTAAAAAAGTAAAATTCTCATATGATTCTTAATTTTTGTAAAAATACTAATTAGCATAATACTTACCTAATCTACATATAAATAATTAATTTTCTTTCCGGTTATCCCACGGTCCTGGCCCTGCGCCTATATATAATTTTTAGCTAGCAAGCACATCAAGCACATGAGCATCCTCTCGCCTCTCTAATTTTCTTCCCAAGAGATCCTCCAAAACTTGAAACATAATCAAGTACACATGGGGGCCGGAAGATCAGAGGGGTCAGAGTACATTGTGAGAGTGAGCAAGACGGAGATGGTGGCTGCAGTTCTGCCATTGCACGAGCACTGGCTGCCACTATCCAACCTAGACTTGCTTCTTCCCCCTCTGGACGTGGGTGTTTTTTTCTGCTATAAGAAACCTGCAGCTACCTCCAGGGATGATGCTGCAGACAACCTTAGTGCTTTTGAGTCCATGGTCGGGGTGCTCAAGAAGGCATTGGCACAAACTCTGGTTTCCCACTACGCGTTTGCCGGTGAGGTGGTACCAAACTTGGTTGGAGAACCTGAGATTCTCTGCAACAATGGCGGAGTATGTTTTGTTGAAGCTTTTGCAGAGGTAGACCTTAAAGACCTCAACTTGTATGACCCTGACGAGACCATCGAGGGCAAACTTGTGCCCCAGAGGAAGCATGGTGTTCTCGCTGTCCAGGTTTGGTTCAATATGTCACACGCTCTCTCTGTAGATGGCTATGATTCCCCATTGCCTCTAACAACGAAGACTCTTTGCAAACCACAGTCCTTTTTTTGGTTGATATTTTTGTTCACTCAAAAACACGTTTTCTCAAATCTGTTGGATCCCAGATTTTATTTCTATTTTTATTTTTTCATGCAGACATGCACTTCGTTTTCAATGGCTTGATTATTATTTTCTTTTTAACAAACTACAGAATATTAATTATAAATTTGAGAAAACGGTTTCCTTTGTTTACTTAAAAGCTAGTACCTATATATGCGATCTTTGTTAAATGTGTTTGCAACTGGAAATGCCCGATAGGATCCAAATTACATGTGAATATATCATAAACTCGTAATTTTTGGTGTTGGAGAGAAGGCAAAATTAACATATAAATGAATTTTTATTATAAATTATCATGCAGTATATTTTTTCGTAGAGAATCTTATCTTCATCTGGGAATGGCCAGGGCTCCATCATGATAATGAAAGTAGACTGTCGGGACTTGGAATTGGCTTAGAAGGTTCATACGCACAAGAAACTTAAATTGACTACAATTCTCTAAACTTCAAAGGAATATCCATATTATATTCTGCCTTCGTAAAAACTCAAAGTAAAAAAAAAAATACCCGAAAAAAAAGAAGAAAAAGAAAGTAAACCTCTTTGTAATAAATTTCCCTAACCATTAATCACTCGTTAAAAAATTAGAAATTATGGAACCTACAAACATTCTAAATGAAACAAAAAAAACTATATTCAATTTATTTGTCTAAATGATTTAGAGATGGACCGATTAAATGCATGATTGGTAGGATATGTTATGAGTGGTCTAAATTAACTGCATGCATGGTGCAGGCTACTCAGCTAAAATGTGGTGGATTGGTGGTGGCATGCACATTTGACCACCGAATAGCAGACGCTTACTCGGCCAACATGTTTCTTGTTTCGTGGGCTGAGATGGCTCGGTCTAAACCAATCACTGTTAAGCCATATTTTCGTCGATCCCTACTCAACCCTCGACACCCTGGCTCGATTCATCCCTCCTTGGATGACATGTATGTCCCCATAACCACATTGGCCCCACCCAAAGACCCAGAACCTGATGCAGATGATCTCATTAGCCGCATATACTACATTACTGCCGACCAACTCAACCGTCTCCAGTCACTAGCCAGCACCAATGGTTGCAGGAGGACAAAATTACAGAGTTTTAGTGCATTCCTGTGGAAGATGATTGCCAAATGGGCTGTTATTAAGAACATGGACAAAAAGGTAACCAAGTTGGGCATTGTTGTCGATGGAAGGACAAGATTAAGCGAAGGAGATAAACATAAAGCTTCACTCATGGGTTCTTACTTTGGAAATGTGCTGTCCATACCCTATGGTGCCAAGCAAGTGAGTGAGATTAACGACAAGCCGTTGGATTGGGTGGCAGACGAGGTTCATAAACTGTTGGAAGGGGCAGTGACAAAGGAACATTTTTTGGGGCTGATAGATTGGGTGGAGGCTCATCGTCCGGTGCCAAGTTTGGCAAAGATATATTATAAAGGGAGCGAACATGGACCGGCTTTGGTGGTGTCATCCGGGCAACAGTTCCCAGTGTCTAAGGTGGACTTCGGGTGGGGAAACCCGGCTTTTGGGTCGTACCATTTTCCTTGGGAAGGGGACGCCGGATACGTGATGCCGATGCCTAGCCCCGCCGGAAACGGTGATTGGGTGGTGTACATGCACCTCTTTAGAGGACAGCTGGAGTTGATAGAGGCTGACGCTGCTCAGGTCTTTATAAGACCCTTGACTTCTAACTATCTCGGCTTCGAGTAGATCAATAGTCTTGAGTAATTTTAGTTACAAGTTTTAAACCTATAAGTCTTGTGCAACTCTTTTATAAAATAGTAGATTCTATAGAGAAAAAATTAAATTTTTTTTATAATGGGATCTATTTTTTATAAAATATTTCATCAAAATTTATACGTTTAAGACTTGTATATATCATTATTAAAATTAAAATATTACTAATTAGTTAATGTTATATCAGCCTTTGTTATGTACGTGCGCTTTTCCAATTCTCTATTTATATAAATAATTAAGTTGTGCATGTACTATATTTTTATCGATGACCTACTTGTAGTAAGGGGGGCCAATCGTATGTCATGGGGATTAATTTATAGATGGTGAGATGGAGTGGTTGTTGTATTACTCTGTATTAATTATATATGTATAATTAATGTGGTGATCAATTTTATGAACTATTAACCCTACTTATGCCGCTTTATGAGTCATATATTGTGCTCTCTCTCTCTGATCTCTCTCTCTATATATATATATACACATATACATAAATATATATATATTTATATAAATAGTACTAGTACTACTACTAGTATACTACTAACGTTTTATATATCTTCAGTTTTGGCCAGTTTCAATAGAAATATTTCAGATTCATAAAACATTAACATGCATGATGCATGCAGGTTTATCAAGGTAGGTTATCTAGATCTTCCGAATGACGTTAATTTGCCACCTTATTATAAATGGCTGTACGTTCAGCAATTAATAATTAAGTTTTACGTTGATTTTATTTTTGTAATTAAATTGACTATGTGTTAGATTTAATTTTTCTTCTTAAATATTATGTCTGCAAATCATAAAACTCGATTTGGATTAAGAAATACTCTCAACCCATCTTATCTCATCTTATGATCCTATCATTAGAATTTTTACAAATTTCTATAGAAAACACAATATTAAACAATTCAATTTTTTTAAATTTTTAAATAATAATAATATTAAAAAGTAATATTTTAATAATATTTTATTTAACTTTTATCTCAATTTATCTCATCTAATCAACTCACTATCCAAATCTATCCTAAGACAACTCGCACAGCGGATGATTTCTAAAAATTCTAGACCAGATCCTAATGAGATATATATTTTTTGTAATAACGTTCAGAAAATGATTTGTAAAGATTATGGACGTGCAAATTCTTTTAAAAATAAAAAAGGTAATTCATTTAAAAAAAACTTTTTTTTTTAAAGATCAATTCACACATAGCAATGCTATACAACCTCTGTACATAATTTTTTTTAATTTTTATCATTTTTTTCTTTTATCAAATATTTAATATATGAATAATGAATAGAAGAATTGAATTAATTTAAAAAGAGTTAACTCAAAAAAAAATTAAAAAAAATTTAGTATGTGAAGGTTGGCGAGATTTTTTTTTTTGAAGGGGGACAAACCCTCATAGTTTATTCAAAACCTCACATATGATAGAGAAAAATCGTGATTACAACAAAGCAAATTACAAACCAAGCTTCCAATACTCTAGCAAAAAAACAAAGCACAACCAAGCAAAATCCCAGAACGCCTAAGACAGATTACACAAAATGGGGCAGTTTATCCATCTCGAAGATATGGCAATCCAGCTTTATCCGTCTTCAGAAGACCACGAAGCTTCAGAAAAATATTCCTAGCCGTTAGTGCATCCCTCCGAGCCCATTCTAGCTAAGAAATTTGTTGGGGCATTGGCTTCCCGATAAACATGATTGACAGCTACATTCATACTTCTCATCATATCCGTCAGTTCTTCCCAAAAATCTTCCACATACCATAAACCACAAATGGATGTTTTCAACCATTTTATCACAATACTAGAATCCAGTTCTATATCTAAGTGAACAATACCCATACTTTTAGTCAATTTTAATCCATGATAAACCACCATGAATTTCGCAAAAGAAACCATTCCTTGATCCAGGGAAATCGAAAAGGCTCTAACCAAATTACTTGAGGAATTTCGGATTACTCCTCCACCTCCAACTTGCCCCGGGTTGCCTCGGCTACTCCCATCGGTATTGAGTTTATATCTTCCCTGGTATGGTCGAAACCATTTGACCACCTGCAATGTCTTCTTTGTAATTGTTTTTGGAGGAACATTTAGCTCTTTTAAGATCACCTCGTCTCTTCTTTTCAATTTTTTTCCATCCTTTAATTTCTCACCTATTCTGGTAACCCAATAGCGAATACTTCTCCAAACTTGTTCAACAGACTCACCACTGCCTTCCATACGAGCTTTGCATCTTCTCAGCCATAATCTCGAAGTAATAATAGAAGGGATGATCTCAATAAGATTACCCATAGTAGAAGATTTAGTAGCAGTATTATACCAACTACCAACTATTTCCCTCCAAGACCGACCCTACCTCACAATCATTCCCACTTGTAAAGCACTTTTCCTCCAGATACATTTAGCAAACTCACCCTCAGGCAACATATGGTTTAGATCTTCATAAGCTCCATGGTCACAACAGTTGCACTTTGACACAATAAGAATGCCAATTCTTCTCACCCGATCATCTACACTCAGCGCACCATGAAGCCCCTTCCACATAGTAGTAGCCAAGAATTTAGGAAGAGAAGGATGCCATACCTAGACAGCCCAATCATCAATTGACATTTTGATCCAAACACAATCCCATGCGCTTTTTGTGAAAAATACCCCATCAGGAGATGGGGTCCATACCAACACATTCGCTCTATCCTACTGCCCAAAACCTTCAAGATTTCCTCCAAACGGTTAGGACCAACCAATTGATTTATAAGCTCACAATTCCATCCATCCTCCAAAGTGCATTCTTTAATTTTCAGGGACAAATTAGAAACACTACTGAGATCATTGTAAAGTGGACCATCCTCCAACCAAGTATCACTCCAAAAGGATAAATTGCCATCCTTGACTCGCCATCTTGCAAACTATAGAACTTTCGGAATGCATCGAATTACCATCCGCCAAAAACTCGTACCCACTGAGGGATTAAGTAAAGAGATATGAGAGTTTTTAACATACTTGGATTTGAAAAACCGAACCCCTAGATTATCTTTTGTGAGTAGCTTCCAAGCAAACTTCATATGTAAGGGTTTTTTTATATCTTCTAGATTTCTCAGGCCAATACCCCCTTCCTTTTTAGGACAGTACATCCCCTCCCATGCCCTCCAATGCTTTTTCGGCTTCCCCTCATGGAGGCCCCAAAAACAATTACCGCAATACCGATTGAAGGTCCTTGTAATCGACTTTGGAATGTGCAAAATAGATAAGAGGTGGATAGGCATGCTCCCAAGGACATGCTTTAATAGGAGAAGTCGTGCCCCACTTGACAATAGTTTAGCTTGCCATCCTCCCATTCTATCTCTAATCTTCTCCAAAAAATCGTCAAAGTGGATACCCTTTAGCCTTCCAGAGAAAATGGGAGCTCCCAAGTAGTTAAACGACAAAGAGCTTTCAGAAAAGCCAGTAGATCGAAGCAACATCTGACGTCTAGCATAAGAGATATGCTTAGAAAAAATAATCGATGATTTTTCCTTACTCACCTTTTGGCCCGACCATTTTTCATACAACTCTAAAGACTCCGAGATATTTTTTAATGATCAAGATTTATTGCCATTAGCAAAAATGACAATATCATCTGCATATAACAAGTAAGAGATAAGAGGGGTGTCTCTATGATGATGAAAAGGTCTTATCAAACCTTACTGAAAATTTTCCTTCAACAATCTAGAAAAAATGTCCTCCACCACTCTGAAAAAGTCTGGGGAGATGGGATCTCCTTGTCGAAGCCCTCGTTCACCTTTGAAAAAACCGTTGGAAACCCCACTCATAGTCACCGAAAACCAAGGAGAAGACACAACTTCTGAACAAACCACAAAACTCCACAGAAAATCCAAAGGCACATAAAACATGAAGCAAAAACCCCCACTCAATGTTATCGTAGGCCTTAGCCATATCGATTTTTAGGAGAACATTACCACCTCGAGCTGGCCTATGAAGGTAATGTGTCATTTCCTGCATCACACTTATATTATAAAAAAACACTTCTCCAAAGAATAAACGCGCCTTGTTTCAGGGAAATGAATTGAGAAAGCAACGGTGAAATACAAGCCACTAAAATCTTAGTACAAATATTGTAAAATACTGAACACAAATAGATAGGGCAAAACTTGTCAAAACCCTTCGGGTTACTGATCTTTGGAATAAGTGTAAGTGAAGTAGACCTCGGTAAAAGATTACCTCGGAAAAAATCATGCACCGCCTCCACCACCTCCACCACCTCCACAAAAATAAACTCCCAACAGAATTTATTAAAACTGGATTCGAAACCATCCGATGGAATAGAAAACACTGCATCTTTCACCTCTTGGATCGAAGGAAGCTCCATAATCTTCTTATTATCCCATTCAGTAATCAATGGATCAACCAAGTTTGATAAATTCTGAAGACTATAAATATGATTAGAACCCAAAAACTCCATAAAATACTGCACCGCCCCCTCATGAACTTCCTCTGGATTTTTTAGCCAGCGCCCATCACTATGCCTCATCTCCCTTACAACCTTAGATTTTTTGAATTCAGAGCACAGAAAAATGAGACATTAGCCTCACCTGATTTTAGCCAACTTTGCGTCGCTTGTTGTGCCAAATCGATGAGTTTCCTCTCTTTGTACCCACATATCTAATTCCAGTTTAGTAACCATCAGGTCAAGATCAACCTCCTCATTAAACCTTTCCTGCAATCTTTCTTCCAGAGCCAAAATCCGATCCTCCAAGACCTTTATATTCTTTGTAGTCAGACTAAAAACACTTTTATTTCAAGCCCTTAAGACACATTTAAGAGCTTTCTATTTTCGAACAAGCCGAACCATACCAACTCCACCACTCTCCACAAACCCAGAATGGAGAACACATTCTCATAATTTTGCATGAGTCTCTCACATCTTCTTATATTTGAAACTGGAAAAACCATATTTAGAGTTATCACTTTCCAACCATGCAAACATGGGAGAATAATTATTAGAGAGGTTGTGTAGTATTGCTCATATATAAAGTCATGTTACATACACGGACCACGACGAGAGGAGACATATTTCTATGTATGTTTTGTGTTTGTCCCAAATATTTTCTATGTATGTGTTGGGAGAGTTAAATAATCATTTAGTGGAAGGATGGCCCGTAATAAAATATCAAAACTTAATTATAAAAACGTGAAAGAGGGAGGCGGTCTCAGCTGTCTAAAAATGAAGATTTGTTTTGAAAATTCAATAAAAATTTTCGAAAAAAAAAAAACATGTATAGAAAAGATAAAGCAAACGGAACGGTCAAAAGTTCAAATTAAAGGTGACTAAAATGAGAAAATGTATATCAAGATTACACGTACCCGTGAGTTTTTTTGTTTAAATTTTATGTACACGATCTTCACTTTCGAAAAACACGTGTGGCCAAACCAATGAGTTTATAAAAATAAAAATTTTATGTACAGTTATTTTTGTGTATTATTTGCATACTCTACTAATTATATGATTGGTTGCATCAATTTATTTTAATATACAATAACTGCTTTGGTCAATTACATTAGTGGAGTACGTAAGGAGTATACAAAAATAGCTGTATGTAACAGAATTCTAAAAAGTTAGTTTTTTTTTTATTTATGTAAGTCCGATATTTATTTATTTTTTAAGAAATTACGCAGTGCTTATGCAGTACTCTACGATTACAAATATTATTTCTCTAAAACTAATATTGTGAAAACTAATACTAGATACATTTCGATATGTAAATTTCGTGTATTCTTTTTTAAAAAAGTAAGGTTTATCATTAAAAAATAATTTTTTATATGGGTCCTAAGTTTAACCAATTTTTTTAAAGGGAATCTACGAGATTTACCTACCTTAAAATTGTAAATATATTTTCTTTTCTTGAATTTTGCTAAGAATATATGTAGTTAGTTAAGGGGTTCTTTTCAATTTATTGGTAAGGTAAGAATATTTAAAAAAATCATAAAAAAAAAAAAAAAAAAAAAAAAGCCATGGTAGTTTTTCTTTTCCTAAAAATGGGGCGCCCCCACCATGATGGAGTCATTGACCCACTTCCCTTGTTATTTATAATATAAGTATATACCCCATTTTTTTCTTAACAAATTGAATATAATTTTTGTTTTGGAGTTAAAAAAATTTATGAATATAATTTTTATTTTGAAGTTTATAAAAATTTATATTGATTTTTATATTTGAGTAATGCTTATACGAAAAAATTAATAAATATTTTATATTTAAATGATGTTTAAAGTTTGATTTGGATAGAGAGATGTTTATATCTCATCTCAATATCTAAATAACATAAAAATAAATATTTTTTAATTTCAAATTTTTAATTTTTTCATCTATTCATTATAACTTTTCAAAACTTCTAAACAAAACGTACACAAAAAATTAATTTTTTCAAATCTCAAAATCAAAATTATATTCTAACAAATATTTTAATTTTATAATATTTTTCATAAACTTTTTTTTTTATTTTTTAAAATTTCATAAAATATTTTAATTCAAACAAAATTTATGGCGCATCTCATATCAATTAAAATATCTGATTATTATTTATAAATTATCACAACTCGTACAAACCAGGCGTAGAAATTTAGGAAGAAACATTCTAAGAATTTTAAGAATTTGAAGTCGAAATAGAATTAAAAGTAAATGCCAAGGAAAAATTACGACAAAACTTGGGAACCACACCTGCTCCCAAAAATTAAGACAAAACTGGTTGTAATAATGATATATTTATAATTTGTTTTATAATTTGTTATATAATTAAGTTTTAAAATTAGAATATTTATATAAAATGATGTTATTTTTATTAGTTATTTTATAAAAATATTTTTTTATTTAAAATAGTTATATAAAAAATTATAATTGTATAAAAAATAGTTACAGTTGTATAAAAAATTAAAAAAATAGTTAAATGTCTGTCGATTTTCATATAATATACAGAGAGTAGCCACTACAACAATACTTCTCTGATTAGACTGAGTATTAAATACATTCAACTTTCCTAGCTCTTCTTCCTTGCAAACCTGATAAATGTACAGCGCTTTTTATAATTCTTTATATAATTATATTTTAAAATAAAGATATTTATATTCAGTAATATTAATTTTATAAAAATATTATTCATTTAAAACACAGTTATATAAATGATGGTAAAAAAAAGTTGTATGTCGATCATTTTCCAAATCCAAAATATTTTCAAAACTCAGCTAACTAGTTGTATATATATATTTTTATATTTTAAGAAATTATAGATTATATTTTTTAATTATCATTTTTTAATTTCAACCACGTTCTATAAAAAATGACTAGTTTTGAATTCGGATCGTCGATCATCAGAATTATGTCATATAACATATTGACTGGTAATAAAAATAAATTAATAGTTCTTATAGCTTAAAATGCAAAATTGTTTAAAAAAAACGCACGGCAGTTTATATATACAAAACATCTAATTTTTTTAAGTAACACGATGGTAGAAAAATAAAATATAATAGAAAATGAGTTATGGAAGAGAGAAGGAATGAGAGATGATTTTTGAGGACTACCTTTACTAGTTTTAAATCATAATTGAATACAAATCCTTATTTATAGGAAATAGTAATGTTAGATATATTTATAAGTAATGCTAGATATATTTTTATGTGTTTTGCTACACAACCTCCTACTATTCATCCACACTCCACACTCCATATTTTTTAATATTTTTTTAAAAAAAATTTTTGAATTTATTTTTTTTAAACTATTTCAAATTTTTTATTCACTATTCATATAAAAATTATTTAATAAAAAAAATTAAATTTTTTTTTTTTAAAAGATGGAGTGTGGAGTGTTGGGAGGTTGGGAAGATTTATTGTATTTTTATTTACAATTTTATTTACGAGACTCATTTTATAAGTTTTGTTTTGAATTTTAAATTTTAAATTTCATAAGTAAGTTTGGCACGTGTAAAAATAAATTTTTTGTAAATTTTTCTTAAGTACAAATTGTTAAATGTATCCTAAATCATAACCAAATGTTAAATCTATAGGGATCACCACGGTGATATCTGGTGACCCACCCAGCATTAATAAATGCCACACGTGGATATACTTGGCATCTTTGCAAAATTATCAATAAAGTCAGATACCGATTGGGACGATCCTCGGCCCGGTTAAAAGGATTAAACCCAGTACGGTCCAACACGCCATATTTCTTATGCTTGAGCTCATTATTTATTTGTTTTTAGGTATAATTTTTAGCTAATAATTCCGCTTCTTCGACACATTGTCAAAGTCTAATATAATTTTTATAAGTTATTTTATGAAATATTTTTTATTTTAAATATAATTGTGTAAAAGGTGTTAGAGTAATTAAAGATATTCAATATAGAGATATAACTGGTTCAGTTCAATTCAGTTCGGTTTTAGACATATTTTATAACTAAACTGGTATTTACTGATTTTGAGATTTGAAGAACTGATATCACACTGGTTATACTCCTAAACCGATACTTCATCCTTTACCTGTTGCGGTTCGATTTTTCAATATATTATATAGTATATATATTATAGTATATTATAATATATAGTGATAAAGTATTAATATAACTACTAATACAATAGACTATAGTGATAATATATAGTTATTTATATAAGATTTTAAAACTTAATATTATATTAATTAGTACTTTATCATATAATACAAAATTATTTTATATATAATTTTATATAAAAAATATATATAATATAACAAATAATATAAAACATATTTTATACAATATAAAAAATTAAAAATATATATATGAATCAATCTGGTCTGGTCTTAGAAAAAAGAAAATTAAAACCGGATCGATTTTGACTGGTTTTTAAACAAATAGAACCGATACCGGATCGGACCAAACCTGGTACCGCACCAAATCCACCAATTCGGTCCGGTCTGGTTTACCGATTCACCCTTTTTTTTTTTCCCATTTCAACCTATACGCAGCCCCTAACAACTATGAAGATTAACCTCAAGTCCAATACAAGTAACAGATTTTGATCCTCAATAGTTGAAGATCATCGATCTCCACGATGTCAAAGACACGAAAGAAGGAAAGTTTACTGCATATCAGAATGACTATACAAATACTTGTAATCTGTAAATGTACTAATTATCACAAGTATTTATGGATTGTTTTCTTCAAAGGGTTGTGAAAATGATTGTGTTTATTATTTTCCAAATTTAAATTGTTGCATAATTTAGTAAGAAAAAAAATTGGTATTTAAAATTTAAATCTTAATTACTAAGTTCAGTTGTTGCCTAGATAAAAATCAGAGTAAAAGCTGCCTAGTTGTTAAAAAAACAAATGGATAATTAACTATTATTTGAGAAAAAATTTTGAACTACGAAAAAACAAGTGGTCATGAAAAAGAATAATAAAAAAAAAAGGCACAAGCCAGGCCCAACACACGTCGGACACACACACCAAGCTGCCTTCTCTTTTCTTCAGTAGCCTTTTGCAATCTCTAACCTGAAAACTCGTAGCGTTTTCCACTCTCTCTGGTACGTACTTAGTTTAAGTTTTGTTTCGTATTTGGATTTCGGTTCATGAGTTGCTCTCTTTCACCTTTAACTTTACGATAATTCAATGAAAGTCTTATTCACTTCTGTTTATTTTTATTTTTGCGTGAACTTTTTCTTTGTTGTTAAGATTCATTTGCCGTGTATGGTCTTGAATTTTTCCACTTTCCCATGTCCGTGGATTGTGTTACTTTAATGTGTTTTTCTTTACTGGTGAACCCTTTTTGTGTTTTGTGTGGAGAAGTTGCAAGATTTGAATATTGTTATGATAAAACAAAAGATGGTTTCTTTAGTACAGTTCAGTTTAATTAATAATTGTCAGCAGTGTCTTTGTTCGAGATTTCATATTCAGATTATCATCAAAGAGGTTATGTTAATTAGTCTTGCTTTCATTTGTTTCACTCTTTCTTGTACTATCTTCGCCGGTAAACCAAAAAACAAAGGTCACCTGAATTAATCTTGCAGAATTCTAATGACAGATAACAGCAGAGATGCTTTCCATGTTGTCATGGAAAACTAATATTTTCAACCTTTTTCCCAGTTTGAACTTGCAGTAGAGACTATTCATTTGTTGTGGCTCTTTCATTGCAGAATTCTAATGACAGATCATAACAGTAGACATGATGATGACACAATATAACATCAGTTGATAACTCTGTCGAAAAGCTTCCTGATCATCTCCTGATAGAAATTTTCATTCGAGTTCCTGTCTCATATTGGACACAAATATCTTGTGTGAAAAAACAGTGGGCCAATCTGTTTCGTGGAGAATGCTTGTGGCAATCTGCTCTAATCAAGACTCATCCTTTGCCTGGCCAAGCTAAAAGGTGGCCAAGACCTATCCCTCGTGGGTTGAGCAGACGGTAAAAGTGTAGTTGTTAGGTTTGGGACTAAAGATAAAACACAAATTTTTATTTTTATCTCGTCTCATCATTATAACTTTTTCAAATCCTCATATAAAATATAATAAACAATTCAACTCTTTTAAATCTCAAAATAATAATAATATTAAAAAATAATATTTTAAATTTTCATCTAAAACTAAAAATTCTCATTTCACTCTGCAATCCTAAGCTTAATTTACGTATACTCATAAAACATAACTTCTAGAGATTCTGCTAGATACAAGTTTCAAACAGATAAGTCTCATAAAAGTATTTTGTAAAAAAGTGGATTTACTAATAAAGAATAATTCTTTTTATACTTTTTTAAGATGAGATCTAATTTTTTACTAAAATTTACATGAGGTTTGTCTATTTAAAGTTTATACAAATCATCTCTCTTTGGTTATTAGTTTCATGGTTCGGAAAAAGCTGCTCAGATTACATGGACATGATATTTCTGATATTCTTAAGTACGGCTAAGGAGTTATTTTGGAAGTTTCTGTCTTCCTGACTAGAAGTTGTCTCTCTCCTTGGAACCTATCTGTTTCTGCGAATGCTCATTTCCGAAAATATAATCATAAAAAGTTTGTAAAGAATGCTTCCCTTGCTAGATGTAGAGCTTGATGGATGTCATTGATCTCTTGCAATTGAGAAGAAAAAGTCCTGGTTTCTATTCTGTTTGATAATGTGAGCATGGCTACTTCTTGTTAGGTGATTATATATGAATTAGTCTACCCTTCCTAATGCATGTAATTTAGAAGAAAAGTGTTACAGTCATAAAGAGATTTTTCTAATATATAAAAATAATAATGATATCCACACAATACATTTCATAATACATATTATAAAACAGGGATATTTAATAAAATGATATTACTTTTATAAGTTAATTTATAAAAATAATATTCCTTTTAAAATATTATTATATAAAATATTATAAAAAATCACACGTGTTTATAATTTTCAATTACAATATACAAACGTATATAGGTGCAGCCTGTGACCCACGAGAAGTACCCCTTCGATTATACGGAAAAAATATCAACTAAAATGTTACTTGCACTCGAGAGGGGTACCCCCGCGTACTTGTGGGGCCATGTCGCATTACTAAAGTGGTGCGTTCGCACCATCTCATAAAATCGAGATCCTCTTTTGATTTTCTTTTGATTCGACTGTTCATAAAATTCTGAACAATATTGACGGTTCTTTGCAAGATTGGTTCTTATGCTGATGGAAGCAAGTCAATATAAGAGACAGGTAGAGGAAAAAATGTCTTATGCTGAGAACTTTCTTTCAGTTTTTGAAGATCTTATGCATAATAAAGATATGGAAATTGCATCTCTGGAGTTTCAAGTTCAGGCTTATAGGTGGAAACTTCTTAGCATGGGTTGTGGTGATTTGGGTGCCTATGAAAGCAGATTTTCAGAGAATTTTTTTTTGCAAATGAATGACTCTTGCAAGGTGGAAACAGGTGTTGATAGCATTGTAAGAAGATGGAATTCTCTGCCTTCAATTCAGCCCAAAGATTCCTATAAGAAGGAAAATAATTTGGAAAGAGAAAGATCTAGGATCCCCTTATCAGATTTGGTTCCAAAGATAGTAAAGCAAAATGCAGGCCAAGAAATTAATGTTTAAAGCTTGGATTTAGAGAAGAGAGCTGGACATTTCACTAGTGGAACCTTTGATTTGAACTTGGAGCAAATCAGAACGTTAGATGAACAAGTAAAAGAGATATCTGATTGCAAAGTTTCTGGAAAACGTAATTATGCAAGTTTGAAGAGTGAGAATCCACAAGAAAACATTGGCAAAATATGTGGCCAAAGAGGTGGAGAAAGTATTACTAATCTGGATCAAGTCAAACTTCATGAACATATACTAGAAAGGGAGACAATTGTTAGTTCTTCTTGTTCCTCAAATGTCCAAGATATTTTTGAAGTCCCACAAAATAATGGAAATTGCAAAGCACTTGAACGACAGAAAAAAAAAAAACAGAGTAAGCCGATCTTGGAAGGTGAGAACAGGTTAGGAATGCCAGATTTGGTTGCTGGGGATACCTTTCAGTTGAATATGAAAGAGGCAAATAAAATTTTGCTCTATTCAAACAATCAACGGCACAACGATGCAATTTTGGAATGGGTTCGACGCCACGATGGGGGTGGGTTTAATATGATTTTGGTTCTAGTTTGTCTGAAATCGAGTTCTTTTCTTCTACTTCTTCTTTTTAATAATATTGGCTCACGAGCCGATTCTGCAAAAGGTACCCCCACGGGTACCTGTAGTAGTATTGAAATATCAATACTTCAAAAATATCTCCTTTTGCTCCTCTTCGACTAAAGTATCTCTCTGACTTGTGACCCACCTGAACCTCGAGTTGTGGAATATTTTCAAGGTACATCTAATTATTAAAAATTGAAAATATTTTATAAAATAATATTTGAAAATATACATATTTTTTTATAATATGTATTGTAAAATATATTATGAAATGTACGTATATTCCTCATCTGCAAATACGACAACTTAGCGGATGAGCTTTATGCCCTGGCTAGAAAGTACTTGAATAGTACTGGTTGATCAGATGCATGCCTCGTTGCCTCGGTAAGTTTTGTGCCCATTCTTTAAAAAGAAAAAAAATAAGTTTTTTTAAAAGAATTTGCACATCCGTAATCTTTGCAAATTATTTTCTAAACGTTATTACAAAAAGAAATTTATTATGCATAAGTTATTATTTATTCTCACACTTCACATTTATAGTTTTTTTATCGGGTACATGATATTTTTCATAAGATATGTGGTATTTTTCATAGAGTATGAGTGTTGAGAGCTACTACAGAGCAACCATTGTAGCTATGCACACATTGGACACACTACGTGGTTGCTTCTGATGTTTTTTTTTTTTTTTAAGAAAAAAAAATCAAAACGCACGTTTTGAAACAATTTTACAATTTGGTTTCTACTTTTATCCCCATTCGAATTCCTGTTGTGAAACACCATCCTCCCTCGCCACCCTTTACAACTTCCTCAACCCAGCACCTCTTGGCGACGCCGTCTCTCTCTTCAGTGCCACCGAGCAACGCTCCTCCATCTAGCCAGTGCCTCCACTTCCCCGAGCTCATTGAACGGAGCAAACTAGATTTGGGTCCCGCAAAACCCACCCTCATTCCTCACCACGAACCCACGTTCGTCGGCTTTCTCTTCCCAACGCCACCTCACGACGTCGTCTCTTTGTTCAGGGCCAACTCTCGACACTCACACGTCTGCCCAGCGCCACCATTCCCCTTGAGTTGATTGAATGGACCAAACCAGTGACAAGTCAAAAGTCCCAACTACTCTGTTTTTCACACATTTTTGCTCAGCTTCGTAGGTTATATTGTACCATTTTCTGGTTGATACTATAATGTTTTTCATGTGTATATTGAGATGTGATTTTTGTGTTTTCTGAGATGGGTGTTGTGGCTTAGGGCATGAAGAAATTTCCAGAAAATGAGGGTTCGTATACCATTGTTTTTTGTTATTGGAACTTGTTTGAAGACATAGTGGATTAAATTATTTTGAAGTTGTTTAGTTTCAGTAGCCTACTCAATCTGCTCTTGTCGTGCGCATTGCCATTATTGAGGCACATTTTCTGGTAAGATGTTGGACATCCTTTTTTGTGATGTTTTTATTTTCAGAAACATTGTGAATTTAAGAAGTGTACTGATGGATATAACTAGATGCAAAGAGTCTTGAGGATGTTGTGATGCTGTCAAAATTGGATGAGAAAGAAAGTATCACATTTGTTATTTAGAGGACAAGTTAATAGACCAATTATAGTTTTTTTCATGATTATTTAGAGAAAGTATCACATTCCAACTTGATTCCTGACATGTCCCATATTGATGTTTGGAGTAGACTTGAAACCAACATTTCTCAATTCTCATGTGAGAAAATAACTTGTACCCAAAATCATAAGTGCAGTTTGATCAATGATTTCAACAATATTTTTTACAATTTTGATTGTTTTGATCTTTTGATTCTTTACTGCTCTGCAATCTTCTGGCATAAGGGATGTTTGAATCAGTAGTTACAAACTAAGGCTATCTTTCTCTTCCTTCGTTGCTCATCAGCAAGGTCCCAACTTTCCTATCTCAATATGTTTGTTTTTCTTGGATGATGCAAGCATTGTTTACTATTTAGGAAAAATCTATTTCATTCATGAAGGGACAGTGAGTAGACTTCATTTCTTTGCAGTTGAAGGGACACTGAACGTCCATCTTGCAATATTGAGCTATTGGAGAGGGGGTGTGCTATTCCTGCACATTTTCATCTCCATGACCTTCAAAGTCTGAAATCTGTGTGAGTTTGTTGTTGTGAATTTTGAAAAACAAAATAAAAAGAAAGGCATATTCTTCTGGTTTTCTGTATTTTTGCTAACCGTTGGAATTTGCTTATTGTATTTATAAAATTGTATGCTGATATTAGCTCCATTGATGTGCAGTCATATCTTTATAAACAAAAGAAGAAAAACCAAATAGGTTGTTGAATTGTTTTCATATCATTTTGAGCTCTCCCATATAACGTGTTCTTGTTGTTGTTAGTGTTGTGTATATTTGTAAATCCAAAGAAGGGAAAGGAAAGGGTAGCTTCGACCTTAATCTCCATAAGTTTGGACCATTCATTTATCATCAGTTCAAGTTATGGCTTGAAGCCAAACCCCAAGATTCAAGGAGAATGAATGGTATCCGGACTACCACTTCAGCTAAATGGACTGCATTATTTTAAAGAAAAAAGATACATTTGGTAAATAATCCAATGACTAGCTCCAATATTACTAAGAGTGGTGGTCCAATGATCCTAGATCTAGGAAAGCCTGACCTCAAAACTTGGGCATAATTTCTAGATTTTATTTTATTTTTCTTGATTATTATTAGGTAGGAATAACTCTATTAGCTGCAATTTCCAAAAAAGACTCGGGGAATGAAATGAGGCAGATCTAGGCTATATTCTAGTTTCTAACATCCTCACAAGAAGTTTATTCTCATCCCTCTAGTTGTAGTTAACTGATCTTGGTGGAAAGGTTGCATATGGCTTACTCAATAACATGTAATATATGTGCAAAGTTCTCAATAGGCCTATTCATCTGGGTTGGGTTTATTTTCGGGCCAATCTGGAACCTAGATAAACACCTTCCAGTTATGGATTTTGACCCGGAATTGTTTTGAGCCAATACCCACATGGAAAAACTAAGGTATACCCGGTACCTTTTTTTTTTTTTTTGAATATTTTGAATTTTTTTTCCCGTTCTAGCAACTAAATGAACAAAAATTCAAAAGGAAAATGTAAATTATGTCCAATGAATCATCCATTTTATGGTTTTTTTTTACTCTCTTCTCCATGTGGTTTTTTATTGGTAGTCAAGAAACATGTAGGTTTTGATTTAAAAAATTAAATAAATAGAGTTTGAATACTGCATCAACATGTTTTAATAAAACAATATTCATAACAAGTAGGTTTTGATTTAAAACTGGTTTCAATCCAAGTTTCGGATCGGACAGAACCCATTTTGAAACCTGGATTCCCAGGCCGGACACCCAGATGAACAACTTATTTAGAGATGAAGTCAGTTTATTTAGAATATAGCTTAACTCATTTTTTTTTGTTCTTGATAAGTAAAAAGACACGACAATAAACATAGTTGCAACTTGCTACATGATTCGATGGTTCCCATGTGGACTTTGCAGTTATTAATGCCACATTTTTTTAATAAGGTTTGTTTGACGTGCTCATGAATCTAAATATAAGGATAATTGCAACATCGTTTTGATGTAAATATGACCTATAGTGCATCGAGTACTCCAATAGACGTTAGCCCATTCTGATTCATTTGAGGTATATTTATTTGAATTTTTAAATTCCAAAAATTAAAATGTTAATTTGTTTAGAGTTATTCCATTTTGCCTAACAATGTGTCTGTTTGAGCAGATGCCACCTTTTATGCCCTACCCTCCGTCGAGTAATCTAGATGACTTGATGCAAGAAGCTCCATCAGCGTCAACTGTTCCAACTGCTTTTGAATTTGAACAAAATCTACAAAGTACATCACGAATGAATGATGAGGGAAGTTTCCATGACACCAATGGTATTACAGTTTTGTTTACCTTGATTATAATGATTGTAATATTGTTTTGATGCTAATCCATCTATATGTTTTCATTTTTAGAAATGGTTTTCGACATAAATGAAGATTTAGAGGGTACCACTGCTGTTTAGGATGATGAAATACGAGTTGAAGCACTAAGATCCGATATGGAATTTGACAGTGTGAAAGAGCTTACAACCTACTATAAGTAGTATGCCAAGCAAGAGGATTTTAGTGTACGAACACAGAGGACTAGGAGAGATGATGATGGGAAACCTGTGTATTTGACTATTGGTTGTGCCCGTGGCAGAAAGTACCAACCTAAAAACAATAATATCTGGAGGTCACGGCCAACAACTTGAATAGATTGTAAAGTGAGAGTAAATGCGACGTTGAGCAAGAATCATAAGTGGGTTTTCACCACCGTTGAAAATGTGCATAACCACATAACTGTCAGCCCCAAGAAGACAAGACTCTTGCGATCTCATAAGTGTCTAGATGAATACAGTCAAAGAATCCTCAACCTGAATGATCTAGCCGGTATACGAATGAACAAGAATTTTTATTCTCTTGTTGTTGATACAAGGGGTTCTGAGAATTTTCAGTTGCAAGAGAAAGATTGTCGGAATTTCATTGACAAGGTTCGACATTTAAAGTTGGGTAAAGGAGGTGGAAAAGCACTTAATCAGTATTTCCAAAGAATGAGAGATTGGAATAATTGGTTCGTTTCTAACATGGACCTGGATGATGAGGGAAGGTTACGGAATGTATTTTGGGCTGATTCTCAGAGTCGAGCGGCCTATGAGTATTTTAGAGACGTTGTAACCTTCGATACAACATACCTAACAAATAAGTACGGGATGCCTTTTGCTCTATTCGTTGGTGCTAACCATCATGGTCAATCCATTTTATTAGGGGCAGGTTTGCTTTCAAACGAGGACACGAATACTTTTGTGTGATTGTTCTGAATGTGGTTGGATTATATGAATGGTCAGGCGCCCAAAGCCATGATAATCGACCAAGATCTGGCAATAAAAAGTGTATTGCCATTGTATTTCCTGAAATTCGGTATAGATATTGTTTATAGTATATAATGCGTAAACTTCCAGAGAAGTTAGGATCTCACGCCAAGTTCAATGCGGGATTGAAGATTGACATTCAGACTACATTATATGACTCACAGACCACCATAGAATTTGAGGAGAGCTAGGGTCAATTACTTGCAAAGTATGATCTGGTCGGCAATAAATGACTTCAATCCTTATACGAGGAAAGGTCTTTTTGGGTTCCAGTTTACTTGAAAAGTATATTTTGTGCTGGAATGAGCATGACACAAAGGTCAAAAAGTATGAATGCATTTTTCAACAGGTATGTTCATTCCGGTACCACACTGAAGGAATTCGTCGACTAATTTGATAATGCTCTTAGAAAGAAGGTGGAGGTAAAGACAATGGCTAACTTCAATTCTAACAACCAAACTATATCATGTGTGTCCCATTTCACATTGAGAACCAGTTTCAAAACTTATATACAAATGCAAAGTTCAAAGAGGTCCAAAGAGAGTTGTTAGGGCTAATGTGTTGTAATTGTTCATTGGTAAGCACACAAGGGTGCACTTTAAAATATGATGTGTTGGATGAAATATTTATTGATAACCACATAAAAATAGTCCATTTCTCAGTTTATTATAACGAAGAGGAGGTGGAGGTAAAATGCATGTGTGCACTGTTTGAGATGAGGGAGATTCTATGTAAGCATGCACTTAGAGTTTGTCAGTTGAAGAAGATTAATGTGTTGCCAGATGTGTATGTGTTGGATAGATGGAGAAATGACTTAAAAAGGAGATACATATTACTCAGAAGTAGTTACGATGACCAGCGAGACAGATCAGACACACAGAATTATGAGCTGGGGGTTAAAAGATGTTTGAAATTAGCAACCAAAATATCCTCAGATAATGAAAAAGCTAGTGCATTCTTATGTGTTCTTGATGAGTTTGAGACAAAATGTAAAGGTTCAATGCTAGAGTCGACAAGAGAGCAAACGAAGGCCACTCCAAAGGTCGACGCGGATAAGAGTAAGAAGATATTAAGCCCCAACATGGTCCGAGGGAATGGGAGACCCCCAAGTAAGAGGAATGTTTCACCCATGGAAAAGATGGCAACCAAGAGAAAGAAACCAGTAATAATAGTCTAAATTTGCCATGTTTTAAGTTAGTATTATGAATCTATATGTGTCTATTTATGTTTTGGATCTCAGACTTTCAGGAAACTCTTGGTAGATGAAACACAACTGGGTGACACACCTGGATCTCAACAACACCAATTTTGTTGAAAGAGGTCAAAAGAAACCAGTAAGATGATGGGTTGATGTTGGAACGCAAAATAGCATTCTTACACGATCAACTCTAGGGGGAATGAGGTTCACTGTGTCTTTTCAATAAGTGAAACCATGTATGACATCATGATGCACACTTGTAACTCCATATTGTTTTATTTCATATGTGTGACCATATTAATGCACACTTGTAATTCTGGTGATGAGAAGCCACCTTTTTTTAAGCTCTTGGAGAGGGTATTGTGTAGTTTGTGGAGCGTTGGTGTTTACTTTCTGTACCTTTTCAAGAGGATATGGTGTAGGTTGTTGATATGCATAAGGGTTCGTTTTTGTGCTCTTGAAGAGGTGTATTTTGTGGACATACCATGTTTAATTTTTGGACACATTGGAGAGGGTATGGAAGTATGTGAAGGCTTTGATCATTACACGATACTCTCGACCCTATGTGCTTAGAAGCTATGGATGCCAACATGGGAGATTGGGTGGGGGACCCAGGATACTTGGAGGGTGAAGACCTGAGAAAAGGTTTGTCTTTACTGAAGTATTCCTGAAAATTTGGACTTTTGTTAGCATGGTTAGGATCTCTCTCTCTCTCAATATGTCAATTTCTAATGTGTGCCAACATTGTTTTCTTTGACTTGTAGCTTCTTGGATGTCATGGACCTTTGGCATTGTTTTCTCAAACTTGCAGCTTCTTGGATGCCATGGACCTTTGGCAAACCATCTACCTAGAAGAGTATTTTTTTTCCATGCTATTGCTTAGGATGTATTCTTGGCAAAATGTTCACTTAATAAATTTTGTTCTACCGTTGGCATATGAGTTTTGTATACTGTTATGGCAATTACCTGAGTTACCACTTTGCTTTTCCAATGGATCATGTGTTTGGGATTTTTCGGCATGTTGGCATAATTTTGGTTCTTATTTTACTTTTCAAAAAACGTTGTCATAAGTATTCTCTAGCTCTGAAAATTTTCTGGATGATTGTAATGACAGCATAGATGGTAGAGATAGTGATGACATGAGTCGACCATTGGTTGGGAGGTAGTTGAATTCTCAACCATATTCAATAAATGCATTCAGATGTTCTAAAAGAATAATTTAGCAAACGTGGCTACTAACGCAATTATGTAAGACAAACATAATTTAGAATTCATTTTATGTTTGGTAACAATTCATAATTTACTATAAGCACATTTTTAATCAGAGAGACAATATTCCAACAACGGAAAAATAGTTGTGTTCCATACATGAAACTGTGCAGAAGCTACCCTTACATAGTTGATTTAGCCTAATTTTACAAGGAGACCTTACATACATTGGTTTAGCCTTCATTACATTGCTTTCATCAAAACATGATGTTAACAAAATGTTTCCATTCATGAACTACCCATTTAATCCATACAACGTGCTTTTTACATGGAATTCATTCAAACCAAGCAAACACCATTACAAATGTGAGAACCCAACACAACAATTTTCATTTTTGCTTTTTCAAATTCTTTGCCATCTCTCTCAGGTTATCTTTTCTTTTCCGAACATCATACTTAGCTATAGTATATCATCCCACGTATTCCAAGTCTTATTCTCTCTTACGCGAAAGTTCTCTACTAGTAGATGAAGTATATCCGCTCATACGAAAAATTCACAACTCACATCTCCCTGCACACAGTGCGCACTCCCCCAATTTACAAGATAACATACACCCTGTTGATCAACAAATTGATATGCAAATATGACAAATATCAAAGTTGCTTTATCGTATTATAGTTTGGGCAGGCAAAAAATCTCCTTCTAGGATTTTTCTTAGTATGAGACGTTTTTAGTGGTGTTTTCAAACCACACTAACAAGTTGGTGACTCACCGACAAAATCATTAACTAAAGATGATAATTGGGATGATGTCATGCGTGATTCTGAAAAACTAAAGACATTCAGAGACAAATTTTTTATGTCAATTAATTTTTAATTAATACAATCACATGAAAAAGTAATTATGCTTTTGGTGTCTAGATTTCATGGGATGAAGGTTAAAAATAGTCTGAACTTTGTTTCAGCTCTCAGTGCCAACAAAAAAAAGCATGGAAAGTTGGATATATCTAGTTTTCATGTCAATTAGTTTTTTTATTTGGGGTGATTACATACCTGTATGCTATAGTCACAACATATCACTGTATGTATATATAAGATATAAGCCCACACTACTAAGTTATTGGACCCTACAACAATATATAGAAACCACTGGGAATTTAATAAAAAAACAAGGTAGAGAAATTAAATTGATTTATTGCATGCAATTCTTTGAGTAATGACTGTTATATGTGATATGACTGATTGATGACAACATCAACATAATTTAAGATAGAATTACCATATTATCAATTAATTAGTGTTTTAATTCGAAGTAGTCAACTCAAAGAGCTAGGAAATTATTCAAACACCAATGTATATAGGAGTGAGGAGTTCAGTCATGAGCAACACACATTCAGGCAAGGCAAGGCACAGGAGAAATCCATGCATCCGCCGGCACCCCCCAGTATTACTAATTTCGTGTAAATATAGTGTTTCAATATTTAATTAGCATTCTGTCGTAATAGTTGTAATAATCAATATTTTAAATATCGTACCGGATGTTTTACCAATTAAGGCACTGAAACGAAATATTTCAGTACCGGTATTGTTTCGTATATCGTTTCGGAATAGTCAATATATGAATAAATTATATATATAAATGTATATATAAAAATTATATTTCAAAATAATAGTCTATATATGAATAAATTATATATAAATACATACATATATAAATTATAAATAACCTAGTTTAAATTGAGAGTTAAGAAATGAGCTTGTAGTTTGAAAAAAAAATTAAAGGTTGAAATACAGACCGGTACAGACTGAAATATCGGTCAATACAGTACGAAATTAAAAACACTGGTAATAATAGAAGAGAGTGAGAAATCATGGGCCTGTCATCATGATCAAGGGAATTAACATGTGATACGATATTACTGGGCTTCCTGTACATTAGGGTGTTTCAATTTTCACCAACCAAAATGTCTGTTTTCCCTTATATATAACGACATGTTTTAATTTGTTTCTTACATCCTCTTTCAAGAGATGCGAATTCAAGATCTAACTCCTACTGCCATCCAATAAACAAAAGCTCTTCCGTCCCCCCCCCCCCCCCCCCCCCCATATATATATAATGCCGTATGGTACAGGCCTATACGGAATTCACTCTAACGTCAGATCGGCTATTTTATTGGCTAAATGTTCAACCAATTTTTTAAGTGTAGATTAAATTTATACTTGAAAACCTATATGTTAAATCTACTAAGTGATGATACAGAGATGGAAAATAGAGAGAGAAAAAAAACAACTGTCCCAAAAGAAATATAGGCTAAATATTCAACTAATTTTTAAGTGCAGATTAAATTTATATTTGAAAACCTGTATGCTAAATCTACTAAGTGATGAAAATCGACTAAGTGATGATACAGATATGGAGTAAACATAGGGAAAAAAAAGGTATGCTAAACCTTCCTTCGTGTTGGTGGACTGAGATGGAATCGAGGGCTTCGTTGGTGGACAGAGATGGGACCAAGGGCTCGTTCGTGGTCTGAAATGGGACCGAGTGCTAGGGCTGGGTCGTGGTGGGGAGGGGGGGGCTCAGATCTGAGGTTGGCTCATTGGTGGTCTGAAATAGGATTGAGTGCTAGGGCTAGGTCGTGGTGGAGATGGGGCTTAGCTCTGAGGTTGGCTCTTTTGTGGTCTGAAATGGCGTCGAGTGCTAGGGTTGGGTCGTGGTGGGGAGAACGCACGCTTGGGGTCTCTTGGTTGAATGAAGGAATGAGGAATGAGAGAATGAGGGCTGAGAGAACAGCTCGTTGGTGGTTTGAAATGGCGCCGAGTGCTAGGGCTAGGTCGTGGTAGGGAGGGGGCTCGCTTAGGGTCTCTTGGTTGAATGAGGGAATGAGGAATGAGGGCTGAGAGAACAACCAAACCGGTTCAGTGTGTTCCGGTCTGCACGTCATGTGTGCAATGGATGCAGTCAAACAATGGCTGCTGTGAAAAAGAATTCTTTTCACAAGGTACGAGTTGTTTTTCATAGAGTATGTATTGTGGAGTGATAAATAGTAATTAATTAGTAGAAAAAATCATCCACCGCATGAGTTATCTTATAATTTGCATACATAATATTTAAGAAGAAAAAATAAATGTTGGTGAAATTTATAATAAGATAATAAAAATTACAATGAAATTAAAATTAAGACGAAGCTAGCTTGGACTGAGGCACGAAAATCTCACTCTCTTTAAGAAGACTCAAGTCTTTTGCAATATATAAAGTCTCAAATTAACCGGTGTAGCATAACTTTTCTTGACTTGACTCCTTCAGGACACAACAACTCAACTGATTGTCGTATAACTCAAACCTACTTTACACAAGTGGTTGAGTCCAAAACTCCACTCAAAGAACACCTTTCTATAATATGAAAAATCTCTCAAAAAATATATACACATTTTGTCTTTCTCTTTTCAAAAGAAATATATTAACTTCGTACATACCGAAAAGAAAAAGTACTACCCTTGAATAACAACTACACGCTGGATGCCAACCTCCATTCAATTTAAAACAATTCAAATACACTTGTAATTGTGCAATGAAATGATGAATAAAGTAATGTATTTCCAAGAAATGGCACAATGAACAACCAGCCACTACCAAATTAAAATGAAAAAACCAATGGCAGAAACTTATGGACCATTAACTAAGAGGCGGTAATAAATTCATTGATAAAATTAAAGTTCAAACGACTTGGATAGAAAAATAGCGTAACAATAAAAGAATTTAAGCTGCCAGATTTTATCCCCATTGAAAGCCTTAAAGAACAAGAATGTTTAAGCTGGAAAAAAAAAATGCCACAAAACTTCAACGGATGGAACCAACGGTTATGACCTCTTAAAAGATAAAGCGGGCTTCAAACAAATTTTGGAATCGAATTAGTATGTAATTACAAAAAATGGAGTTTTGTGGGCAAGGGCTATGCTTGTGATGGGATGTTTAAATTGAATATTGAGAATAAAGCATAGAATGTTTCTTTTTATGTGCATTATTCTTTAAATGTTTTGGCCAACATGCTTATGTCTTTCTTAGAGATGAAAGAAAAAATAGCAGTCCATTTTTTTTCATATTAGAATAAAGTGATTTTTGAGTAAGGTGTATTTTTTATGAAATGAAAATATCATTTTAAATCTAAAAATATAGTGGGAGTTTAAGTTTTTAGAAAATAATATTTTTTTTTCAAAAGATTTTGCCCCAACATTTTCTTTAGGTTTTCTTTTCTTTGAGTTTTTGAGAGTAAAGCCATAGATGGTTAACTCTTTAAAATTGTGTACATTTATGGAAAGGAAAAATATTGAGAGCAGTCACTTTTGTACACATTACATGGCATCATCCAAACCACATATCTCCCAAATTCAAAATTAGTACCGGACTAAGAGAGAGACGATGAGAGAGAGCTAGGATTGAGAGAGAGACGATGAGAAAGAGAGAGATTATGAGAGAGTGAGAGCCGAGATGAGAGAGAGATGATGAGAGAGAGAGAGCCGAGATGAGAGAGAAGAGGATGAGAGAGAAAGATGATGTGAGAGAGAGAGTAGGTGAGAGAGAGAGAAGATGAGAGAGAGAGCCGATAAGAGAGATGCTGGAGAGAGAGAGAGATGATGAGAGAGAGAGCGGATGAGAGTGATGAAGAAAAATCATAAGCAGTCCCGTAGTATGTGCAAAGTATGCACTGCTTCAGTAGTTGTTATGTTGCATTGCTCTTATGGAAAACTTTTCCAAGCATTACATGGAATGCGTCTAATTTATTAGTTGCCATTTGGTTTGTTTAAGAAACATTTGGTATTAATTTTGGATTTAGTTCCATAAGCAAAAGTTTTTAATGTTGAGATTTGGTTTCGTTATCCTGAGATAAGTTTAGATGCATGTATTATTATTAGCCGTTTTAAGATTTTATTGATTATTGCTTTAAGTTGCTGTATTTTCTTAAGTCAACTACGATGTTGAACTGCTTTAGCTTTAATAAAGTAAAGAAAAATGCTACTCTTACTGCTGAGTTTTACCGTTGGTTTTTATCGCTCTGACTTTTTAAATTTTTATTATTATTTTTTTTTTACTTAATGATTAAGTAAGTGTTTTTTAATAATATTATGAATTTTTTTATTTTTTAAAAAATATTTAAATGTATTAAAAAAATAGATATAAAAAAATACAAAAAGAAAACAAACAAATTTGCACTAACGGTAAAAGGAGCGGTGGCTCCCATCGATAGGAGTAGCACCGCTCTAAAGTAAATTAGTTGAGAGATTTATTTTTCCGTAAAAAAAATCAATTAATTCAATGTGGCAGTATCGTTACAATTAGTAGAGTAAAAAAACCATTATTAACTTCGTACGTACCAAAAAGATAAAGTACTACCCTTGAATAACAACCACACACTGGATGTCAACCTCCATTCAATTTAAAACAATTCAAATACACTCGTAATTGTGCAATGAACTGATGAATAAAGTAACGTATTTCCAAGAAACGGCACAACGAACAATCAGCCACTACCAAATTAAAAAGAAAAAACCAACGGCAGAAATTTATGGACCTTTAACTAAGAGCCGGTAAGAAATTATTTGATAAAATTAAAGTTGAAACGGCTTGGATAGAAAAATACCGTAACAATAAAAGAATTTTAAGCTGCCAGATTTTATCCCATTGAAAGCTTTAAAGAACACGAACATGTAAAAAAAATGCCGCAAAACTTCAACGGATGGAAACCAACGGTTATGAACTTTTAAAAGAAACGTTAAAAATTATTATTTATTAAAAAATACCAACAATAAATCTAACCTATAGGCAATTTAATTACAAAATAAAATCAACGTAAAACTTAATTATTAATTGCTTTGAACGTACAGCCATTTATAGTAAGGTGGCAAACGTCATTCGGAAGATCTAGATAACCTACCTTCATAAACCTGCATGCATCATGCATGTTAATGTTTTCTGAATCTGGAATTTTTCTATTGAAAATGGCCACAACTGAAGATATATAAAACGTTAGTAGTATTAGTACTATTTATATATAGAGAGCACAATATATGACTTATAAAGTGGCATACGTACGGTTAATAGTTCATAAAATTGATCACCACATTAATTATATATATATTTATATATATGAATGTTTAATTAAGGATAGAAATTGTGTCACGTATCTTTCCAAAGACCACTGGAGTGTGGGGCCGCCGGACTTCTTGTCCTTGCTTACCTTTTTTAAAGAAAATAAATAAGTAACAAGGCAACATGAGCTGTAATTAAATAATGGCTCATATAAAATATTTTTTTTTGTAAAATATAAAAAAAATTGATCAAAAATTCTTTTAATAAATTTTATATTTTGATCTTTATTTTATATTTTGTTACAATAATTTTCAAGACGTAAACAATACTATTCACGACTCTAAAATATTTTTAATTATTTTCTGTCTCCTTTACAAATTCATTAATAGTTAGAAGAAATATTTGAAATGAATAAAAAATATAAAAAAATATTTAAATGATATGAAGAAAAATTGATAAATTTATGTATGACCTATTATAAAAATCAGTATGTAAAATAAAAAATATAAATTTTAATGATTTATTTTAAAGGACAAGGTAAAAGAAATATTGGGAATGCTCTGATTCTATTTTAGAGCAATGGATATATGCTTCTCAAGTAGATAATATATTATATAATATAATTTTTTTTTTTTAAATTCACGTCCTTGTATTTTCTTTTCAATACTGCTATAAACAGGCACAAATCTGTGCTTGTTCAGAAACGACACTGACGCCACGTCAGCAATTATATTTAATTTAAATAAAAAATGAAAAATGCTGAAATGGAAAAGAGATCTAAAAGCGGGAAGATTTCAGCTGCATTCATTCAAGCGGCGCCAATCCAGGAGAAATGCGATCAACTTGAGATAGAGGTCAAGCTTGAGATCCAGAAGCCTTCGAAGATTTCTTCTGCATTCCATACCTTTCAGCTTCCGATTTATTCCTCTCTCTCAAATCTCAGTTGTGGGTTTTCTTCCTCGACGTCGTGGCTCCGTTGTTGGTCACTTGTAGCAACCCACCTACACGAAATCGACGTCGTGGCTCCGTTGTTGGTCACTTGTAGCAACCCACCTACCCACATTTCGTGGAGGAACCTGGTAAGAGTCTTAGTCAATATATGAGAGGCCTGTAGTGAAAAATCACAAATGCCTGTAGTAAAAATCACAAGTGCTTGTAGTGAAAAATGTGGGTTTATGCGTTGAACATGTGTTTCATTTTCACTGCGAACGTACAGGACTTGTAGTGAAAAATGTCCATTTGTTTTATTGTGCGGAATTTGGTTTATTTGTTCTTAGTTGGGTGGATTTGTATGGTTATACATGCATAATTTGTCAATTTTATAGCTTTTTAAGAGTCTGTTTTGGTTGTAAATTTTGGCATAAAATCTTTCTATAACATTAGTTTTATTTTTATAAAAGTTTGGTTATTCAGATTGTATCATTTTTATGATAGTTTCAGATTTTATGAGAGTTTGATTCAGGTTGTATCATAAATTTTGACACTCAAGTAATTAGAAAGTAGATCCCAAGAAAAAAAAAAAGTACACAAGAAATTTAATTAAAATAGATCATATCTTTCTTATCATAAAAAAGGAAAAATAGCTTGCTTATACAAATGAATAGGTACTCACTAATCAGATTCAAAGTTAATATAATACTGTAGGTGCATGCATCATGTTTTCATTCTTGACAACCACTCTCATTGCTGAGGTAGATGGAGAAAGAGAAAGAAAACGCATCCCGTATAACAGCTCCTATCACCAATCCATCAACCCAGGTATTGTACACCTCTTTCAACAGTTGGCGTTTGTTTATTTTATTGCGCGGGTGGGTTGATTAACATTATGTTGCTATATGTTAGGACATATCAAGACCAGTTTATCCAAAGTTTTCAAACTACATGCCAAGTTACTACGATCCAGTGTCTCATGCGTGGTTACCACCTTTTGTGCCTCCAAGTGCCAACCCATATTCATGGAGTAACCAGGTGATCGTTGGATGGTAAAGTAGTTCACATGTGCTTTATTTTATGAACTTGAATATTTGGTCTAATTATTTATTTTTAATTTTTTTTGGAAAACTGTAGCAATACCTATAGAGCTCTACTTCCGCTACCACGTTAAGTACTACTGCCTTGAGTAGTCCCGCTACCTTGTTTAATTCCGTCATACCAATGATAGGACCTCCTCCTATTGCCTACCCATATCCATGGAGTAACCAGGCGATAATTTGTTGGAGTATTTATTATAGTTAGTGTATTTTAATTTTCTGAACTTGAATTTTTGTTCTAATTAGTTATGTTTAAATTTTTTATGGAAAACTATAGCAACACCCATGGAACTCTTCTTCCATTGCTGCTTCAAGTACTGATACCTTGAATAGTTCCGCTGCCGCATCAAGTACTGCTACCTTGAGTAGTTCTGTTGCCTTGTATAATCCTGTCATACCAATGATGGAACCTCCTCCAACTGTGTACCCATATCCATGGAGCAACCAGGTGATAATTTCTTGGAATATTTATTGTAGTTAGTGTTGAACTTGAATATTTGGTCCAATTATTTATGTTTATAACTTTTATTTTTAAAACAGCAGCAACACTCATGGAACTCTACTTTTGCTGCAATGGATACTTCCGCTACAATGCCTATTTTCGCTCTCATGTCTAGTTCCGCAACCAGCGTCAGATCTAGTGTAGTTGCCAGTGGTAGTGTACAAACTAGTGCTAGTGTTGCTACTAGCTCATGTTCGACTCTACCAGCATTTGTTTCTCCGACATCTACCAACCCATATCCATGTGGCAATGAAGTGATGTGTTAGATTTTTCACATCCTGTCTTTCACATTATCCACAACATATATTATCATATAATACTTCTTTCCCCCTAATTTACAGGAAATTAAAGTGCAGCAAAGTAACTCTGTTGAAAATATTAGTGAGGCCACATTAGATTCGATAGAAGTTGAAGCGCAGTCTATTGGCTCTTTGGATAATACGGTTGATACCAAAGAGGCTTGCAGTTCCGGGTCACTTCATATGGAGCCTACTGATGGGGGTGATATCATTGAAGAGCCAAAGCCAGGGATATGCTATGAGTCGGAGACTGAGTTGATGACTTACTATAAGCATTACGGAAAACGATGTGGTTTTGAAGTTATGACACAAAGGAATAAAAGGGAGAAAGATGGGACTATGAAATATGTCACTGTGGGATGTGCTCGTGATGGCAAGGCACGAAATAGGGCATCAAACGTCTCCAAGCCATGGCCAACAAGCAAGACAGAATGCAAGGCAAGGATGAATGTGATGTTAAAGGATGGGAAACTGTGTGTCACATCCGTATTTAACATGCACAATCATGTGCTCAGTCCAAGAAAATCCAGATTTTTCAGATGCAATAGAGAAGTTAATGAGTCTGTTAGGAGGGTGTTGGATACAAATGATCAAGCTGGCATACGGATGAATAAGAGTTTCCATGTTCTTGTAATTGAGGCGAGTGAGTTTGAGAACGTACCATTTGAAAAAAAAAGATTGTCGTAACTATATTGATAAGGCACGACACTTGCGCCTTGGTAAAGGTGGTGTTCAAGCGCTGTTGGAGTACTTTAGAAGGATGAAACACAAAAATGATGGTTTTTTCAGTGTCATGAAATTGGATGATGATGATAGGATAAAACATGTGTTTTGGGCAGACGCCCGTAGTAGAGGGGCCAACAATTACTTTGAAGATATGGTAACATTCGATACCACATACCTGACAAATAGGTATGGAATGCCATTTGCACCTTTCGTGGGTGTAAACCACTATGGAAAATCAATCCTTTTGGGTGCAAGCCTTATTTCAAGTGAAGTTACAGAATCATTTGTATGGTTATTTAAAACTTGGCTTGATTGTATGGATGGAAAAGCGCCAAATACTATTATTACTGATCAAGATCGTGCAATGAAAAATGCGATTGCCATTGTCTTCCCCAACACGCGGCATAAATATTGCTTGTGGCACATATTGCAAAAGGTCCCTGAGAAACTTGGTTCTCTTGCTTAATACAAATGTGGCCTGAAAAGTAAGTTGCTATCTTGTGTCTATGACTCCCTTACAATCAAAGAGTTTGAGAATTCTTGGAATAGTCTTAAGGAGACGTTCAACTTACATGAAAATGCATGGTTGCAAAGCTTATATGCAGAGAGAGAGTTTTGGGTGCCAGTATATTTAAAGAACTCCTTTTGGGCTGGAATGAGTATAACTCAATGCAGTGAGAGTATGAACACTTTCTTCGATGGCTACGTGCATGCTAGGATAAATTTTAAAGAGTTTGTTGATCAGTTCGACAATGCATTGAAGAAAAAATTTGAGAACAAAAATCAAGCTGACTTCCATTTATTTAACTTCACCATTCCATGCATATCACACTTGGCTCTTGAAAAGAAATTTCAAGAGGTGTACACAAATGCAAAATTTAGAGAGGTTCAACAAAAGATAATGGAAATGATATATTGTCATTGTCGTTTAGAGAAAATGGATGGAGTAATCAAAACTTACTCGGTTGATGATGAAGTTAAGGCTGAAGATTTTATCAAGGAGGTTACTTATATTGTTTACTTTGATGAGGCCGAGTGTGTTTGTAGGGTGTTTGATATGCAAGGGATAATATGTAGACATATTCTTGTCGTTTTCTCAGCTAGAAAAGTCCATGAGTTGTCGGAAAAATACATATTAGACCGGTGGAGAAAGGATATAAAACATAAGTATACAATTATCCCTAGCAGTTACAACGTTGCTGATCAGAGACTTGAAACTATTAGGTATAAACGTATATTGAAAATGTTTGATGAGGTAATACCAAATGTAGTTTCGTGTGATGGGTATACTAAGGATATGATATCGAAGTTGTATGCGATGAATGAGGTATAGCGCACATCAAAGCCCTACAGTGTAGGTTTTAATATTGGAATAAGTACTGTGAAGGCAGCCACAAAAGGAAGTTCTAAAAAGGTAGTAAGTCCTCATGTTATTAGAGGCAATGGAAGACCCCCGTATAAGAGGAAGATGTTGACGATGGAGGAACACTTGAAGAAAATTAAAACAAAAGCTGCGAAAAAGAAAAACAATAAAGGAAATAGCAAACTTGTGAGAGCATACTTATTGTCATTATTACGTGATGTTCATTTTTAAGTATTTGATAATATACTATATTTTCAATTACTTGTGAATTCTATTTTTTTATAAATGTATGTTGTTAGAGGCGTAGCTTGGACACCAAACTTTTGTCAAACAGTGGAACCTAAGTCAGCCCATCGGAAATAAGGACGCAAGAAAATGTACAAACTCCTGTAATGGTGGATCAAGAAAGTGCACAACAGAAAATGATGTGGACACAAGAAAGTGTACAATTACCACTTTCATTCATTTTATTGTATCTAAATATTTTTTATCCAATGTCTTATTTTGTCTGCTATTATATTCACAGATGCAACTAGGGATGGATGGAACGCAGCCGAAGACGGCAGATGGAACGTAGCCAAGAACATATATTGTAGCCAGACTCCATTATTGAATTATGTTGTGTGTTGATGGGTAGTAATTTGTTGGAATTTGTGTTGGAGGTGGTTTGTTGGCATTTATGTGTTAGGGTGATTTAGGAATTTGCGTGTTGGTAATGGTATGTTAGAATATGTTATGTATTAGTGGAAAGTGAGCATTTTGTATCCAAACTGACGTTTTGTATCTTACTATATATCCATGTACTCAATTTATTTATATGGTTTTGAATGTGATTGGTAAGTAGTTATTTGAAAATGATTAGGCTGGTAAGTTATTTGAAAATGTTCAGGTGAAAAAAAAAGTAAATCAATAAACCCCCAATTTAGTCCTATCAAATATTCTGACAAAATGGTCATGATGGTAAGTTATTTGAAAATGTCCAGGTGAAAAAGAAGGCAATTAATAAACTTGTAATTTAGTCCCATCGAATATTCGGACAAAATGATTAGGCTGGTAAGTTATTTGAAAATGTCCAGGTTAAAAAAAAAGTAAATCAATAAACCTGTAATTTAATCTTGTCAAATATTCTGACAAAATGATCATGATGTAAAGTTATTTGAAAATGTCCAAGTGAAAAAAAAGTTCAATCAATAAACCTGTAATTTAGTCCTGTCAAATATTTTGACAAAATGATCATGCTTGTAACTTATTTTCGACATAGATGCATATTTTGTTAATAACCAGTGGCACATTAAAGCATAATAAAGTCTCTGGATTGAAGATCAAATACAATTCACAATAATGTCTGAAATACATAATTTTAAAGTCTCGACTTACAAACGCTAAGTTCATATAAAATACAAATACAAGTAACTAACTATGGATATTAGCCAATACACACGTAATAGTGTGCGTGCATGTCGCATGTCGACTTCTTGACTGCGAAGTTGGGCTCGATCGTTGTGGAGTGCCAACTCCCTCTTTTGAATCTCTTCTTCTCTCTTTTTAAAATCTTCCTCTTTCCTTAATACTTATGCTTCTTTCTTTACAAAGGCTTTCTTTTGTATTCACCACTATCTGCCCACTTGAAATATTTGAAGTGTGGTAACCCCTGATTATACATAGATAATCAAGTATGTTTGCCGTCAAAATTTTGAATAAAACATTAATATGTAAACAAAAACAATCAAGTACTATTAATTATGTCTACCTCTATGTTGTGCAGTGGACACCCAAAGAATGCTCGCCCCGAATTTTTTGTCGTATTTGAGATTCTAAGTATAGCTTGTTTCCCGCATTTCCACATTGGATCGTTATCAAGCGATGCTGACGCAACTAAAGATGACATTCTTACTCTTACTCTACATAGCCTCTCTTGAATCTATACTCTTACTCTGTGGGACTTAACCTTGACAACTAGTGAAGATATCAACCTTTAAAAGATTAGATAATTGCAGGTAAAATGCTCAACAAACATGGTAAGTGTTTCTTGAGATTTTAGCAATTCCTCTCAACTTTCCAGAGATAGGACTTAAGAAATTAGACTGGAGGAAGGAATAAGATATTGAAAATATATTTATTAGTCTCAAAATTCAGTCATGAGAAATTAAAAGCAGGCTGAGTTTGCAATTGCAATTGCCCAATATTTGGCATGGAATATTAATGTAATGATTTCTAAAGTTTTCAAAACTTGTAGTGTTAGGAGCCTAAAAATCTTAATGTGTTCCAATTACCCAACATGGATGCAGCCTTATAAGTGGGCGGCTTGAGACAGATAGTAATTTGAAATGACTATTATATATGTGAAGATACTAATGATCTCTAGCTTGCATGCTCAGAAAAGAAAATCCAATGTGAACAGGCCAATATCTCAACTTCAAAATATTATTAAAGGATGAAATTATATTTTACCACCAACAATATCAACAATTATAGTAATACTAACATGTGTTCGGACCAATTCCTCAGTATAATTGAAGTTCAAAACCATGGACCAGATCAAAGAGATCAGAGTGAATGTCATGAACGAAACTGCAAAACTCCTATAAGAAGATAATTTGATAAAGCTAGCTAGGCCAAGTCAAAAGATCCAAACTCAGCGAAATATGTTCCAATCTCGTTATATTTAAAATCATATGAAAGAGATCAACAAATAAAAATAGTTGGGTTTAAAGAAATGGTTAGTCGAGACGAGTTTTGCACTCTAGAGATCTTCAACGCCAATTATCTAATCCTACATGCCAATTAGTTTAGGATTAGAGTTGAAAATATATACAATTTGTTGAATATGCACTTCCGCTGGAAAATTGAGGCTTTCAACTCTTCAAAACAAGGTTTGGTCAACGTACAATTTCTGGTGGAAAAATTTTTGCAAAACATAATAATGTAGAACATAATAATGCATGGAAAGAAAAATTTCAACCTTGCAAAACATAATAATGCATGAAAAAAAAAATTATGCACTTTCTTCCAATGATGAATGGGGTTTCTTCATTCTTTGGATTGGTTCTAATATGAGTCAAAAAGTGGGTGCTGTGGACGTAATAGTTTCTATACGCTATAGAGAAAATGGTATTGCAGTATGTAGACAAGCCATTTGAAGAAATGCCTCCATGGCCACATACCATTTAGATAGAGCTTTACAGAGAGTATATTCTACCATCCTTACAAAAGAACAAACGTAAACCATCTCCAAAGACAATCTCCAAATAGAGGAAATCAAATGGTATACACCCATTTACCTGGGAGGAAAATGGTAGACACCCAACCTCAATGGTATACGCTCAATCTCCAAAGAGAGGAAATCAAACGGTATATGCCCATTTGGACAATCTCTTTGTAAACCACCATTTGTAAATTTCTGAAAAGCACAAAAGTAGAATAACATTGCATACCTGGGAGGAGAGAAACCACAGATCAATTCGCATTGGGAACCAGGAATCCGATTCGCACAGGGAGAGAAATCAGTGTTGGGAACCACCGAACGATTCGCACAGAGAGAGTTTGTGGGAGGAGAGAAACTGAACAGGAAGAATAAGAGGGATAAAGTCGAGCAAGGATGAAGTTGAGTAGGGGTGGAGGAAATGTTAGGGTTCGTTCATGAAGAAACGTCGAGCAGGAAGAAGGGGTGCCATTTCAGAAGTCTCGAAATGCACTATTTTGAAATAAATAAAACGGTACATTACGAATACACGTCGGATGTTGTCCGTGCATAGGCCCGTCTCGTGCCTAGCTTTAGACTTTCTCTTTTCTTTTTGGTCAAAAATCAACTATCAAGGCTAGTTCGTTTCTTTCTCTCTTATTTTTTTCAATTTTTTTTTATTTAAGTTTCAAAGTTCAATCTATATAAATATATATATGTTTAAACGTGGAAGAAATGTTTAAATTTAGTTCTCGAAAAAGCTATTTGTCTAATCATTTTATTTTTGTCAAAAACAAGAAAACGTGTACAAATCAAAATAAGTTTTATTAATATCTGAAAGATATTTTTCACAAAAATATTTATATCCAAACATTAATTATTAAAGTACTCTACCTAACTCTCAGTCACTTTAACCCAGTTTGGATACAAGAGTATGTACCCATCTCAATTTATTTTACTTAATTATTATAATTATTTTAAATTCTTATATAAAATATAATAAAAAAATTTAATTTTATTAAATATTAAAATAATTATAATATTAAAAAATAATATTTTATTTAATTTTAAATTATTTAATTAAATCCATCTCATCCAATATGATTGACTGTACAACGATTCCTTGATCAATTCCTACAAGCAAAACAAAACACGCCTACAATCTCTCCCTTTTTTAATTGGAAAAAGTTTGTTTGCCCTCCACTTTTGACCGCAACTAGACCGTTGGTATTTTTTAAAATTTTTTTATTTAATGATTAAAAAAATAATTTTAAACGTATTGATATATTTTTTTATTTTTTAAAAATATTTAAATATATTAAAAAAATATGAATAAAAAAATTAAAAAAAGAAAAGGAAAGGAAAATCAACTATGGCTCAAAATGAGCGGACTACGGCAGTCATCCACTCTTTTTTATTTTTTTATTTTTATAAATTTTTATAAATTTATCTAAATTCATTATTATAATTTTTTTTTAATTTTAATATAAAATATAATAAATAATTTAATTTTTTTAATTTTTAAAATAATAATAATATTAAAAAATAATATTATAATAATATTTTATTATTTTAACTTAATTCAACTTAACTTTCAAATACAGTCATCCAAAAAGGTACTTCACGTGGGTCACAGGTGTCGACCCCATTACGAAGAGGAACAAAAGGAGATATTTTTTCCGTATGGTCGAAAAGGTACTTCACGTGGGTCGTCACAAGTCGCACCTATATACGTTCGTATATCTGCACATACGACAACTTGGCGTTGTCGGATGAGAGCTTTATGCCCTTGGCTAGAAAGTACTTGAACAGTGCTTGATCAGATGCATGCCCCGCTAAGTTTTGTGTCCATTCTTTAAAAAAAAAAAGTATGTATATGTATGTATGCATGCATGCGGAATATTAGAGTTATATATACAACAACTAGTTCATCTCACCATCTATAATCCCCATATATACACGATTGGACCCCCTAACTACAAGTAGAACGACAAAATAGTACATGCACAACTTAATTATTTATATATACAGAGAATTGGTAAAGCGTACGTACATAACAAAGGGTGATATAACATTAACTTAATAATATTTCAGTTTTAATAATAATACATACAAGTCTTAAATATATAACTTTCGCACAAACTTTTTATAAAAAATTGAATCCATTGTAAAAAAAGTTAATTTTTTTCTATAGAATCCGCCACTATTTTATAAAAGAATATACACTTAAAACATGTCGCTAAAATTATCCTGAAATATTGATCTTGTCGAAACCGAGATCGTTAGAAGTCAAGGGTCTAAACCTCAGCCTCTGTCATCTCCAGCTGTCCTTTAAAGAGGTGCATGTACACCACCCAATCACCGTTTCCGGCGGGGCTCGGCATCGGCATCACGTATCCGGCGTCCCCTTCCCATGGAAAATGGTACGACCCAAAAGCCGGGTTTCCCCACCCGAAGTCCACCTTAGACACTGGGAACTGTTGCCCGGATGACACCACCAAAGCCTGGCACCGGACGATGAGCCTCCACCCAATCTATCAGCCCCAAAAAATGTTCCTTTGTCACTGCCCCTTCCAACAGTTTATGAACCTCGTCTGCCACCCAATCCAACGGCTTGTCGTTAATCTCACTCACTTGCTTGGCACCGTAGGGTATGGACAGCACATTTCCAAAGTAAGAACCCATGAGTGATGCTTTAGGTTTATCTCCTTCGCTTAATCTTGTCCTTCCATCGACAACAATGCCCAACTTGGTTACCTTTTTGTCCATGTTCTTAATAATAGCCCATTTGGCAATCATCTTCCACAGGAATGCACTAATTAAAACCCTGTAATTTTGTCCTCCTCCAACCATTGGTGCTGGCTAGTGACTGGAGACAGTTGAGTTGGTCGGCAGTAATGTAGTATATGCGGCTAATGAGATCGTCTGCATCAGGTTCTGGGTCTTTGGGTGGGGCCGATGTGGTTATGGGGACGTACATGTCATCCAAGGAGGGAAGAATCGAGCCGGGGTGTCGAGGGTTGAGTAGAGGTCGACGAAAAGATGGCATAATAGTGATTGGTTTAGACCGAGCCATCTCAGCCCACGAAACAAGAAACATGTTGGCCGAGTAAGCGTCTGCTATTCGGTGGTCAAATGTGCATGCCACCACCAATCCGCCACATTTTAGCTGAGTAGCCTGCTCCATGCATGCAGTTAATTTCGAATAACTATTAGCTAGGTAGTACCTGATCTCATAACATATCTACCAATCATGCATTTAATCGGTCCATCTCTAAATCATTTAGACAAATGAATTGAATATAGTTTTTTTTTTTTCATTTAGAATATTTGTAGGTTCCATAATTTCTAATTTTTTAAGGAGTGATTAATGGTTAGGGAAACTTATTACAGAGAGGTTTACTTTCTTTTTCTTCTTTTTTTCCGGGTATTTTTTTTTTTTTTTACTTTGAATTTTTACGAAGGCAGGATATTATAATATGCATATTCTTTTAATTTATTAAAAAGTCTTCGTCGTTAGAGGCAAGGAGGAATCATAGCCATCTACAGAGAGATCTAGCGTGTGACATATTGAACCAAACCTGGACAGCGAGAACACCATGCTTCCTCTGGGGCACAAGTTTGCCCTCGATGGTCTCGTCAGGGTTATACAAGTTGAGGTCTTGCAGGTCTACCTCCGCAAAAGCTTCAACAAAACATACCCCGCCATTGTTGCAGAGAATCTTAGGTTCTCCAACCAAGTTTGGCACCACCTCACCGGCAAACGCGTAGTGGGAAACCAGATCGAGTTTGTGCCAATGCCTTCTTGAGCACCCTGACCATGGACTCAAAAGCACTCAGGTTGTCTGCATCATCCCCGGAGGTAGCTGCAGGTTTCTTATAGCAGAAAAAAACACCAACGTCCACAGGTGGAAGAGGCAAGTCTAGGTTGGATAGTGGCAGCCAGTGCTCTTGCAATGGCAGAACTGCAGCCACCATGTCCGTCTTGCTCACTCTCACAATGTACTCTGACCCCTCTGATCTTCCGGCCCCCATGTGTACTTGATTATGTTTCAAGTTTTGGAGGATCTCTTGGGAAGAAAATTAGAGAGACGAGAGGACGCTGTGCTTGATGGGCTTGCTAGCTAAAATTAATATATATAGGCGCAGGGCCGGGACAGTGGGATGGCCAGAAAGAAAATTATTTATTTATATGCAGATTTAGGTAAGTATTATGCTAATTAGTATTTTTTAAAAATTAAGAATCATATGAAAATTTTATTTTTTTAATGAAAAACAACTTATTTAAATTTAGTCATAAATTTATGTCTATAATAATCATGTTCTTCTCATCAGTTGATCCATGAAAACGACCAGCTTACACAATAACTTAGTTGCAACCATTTCAAAAGTTTTTAAGTCGACTAATATAAATACATGCTCTTGTCAAATGTAAGTATATACTTTTTGAAGAAAATAGAATTCATCATAAAAAAAATGAATTTCTTTTATTTAGATCTTAAATTTATCAATTTTTTTAAAAAAAGAATACCCAAAAAAACTATACATTAAAACTTTCCTTTCTAATTTAATTTAGACTAATAAATTTAATTATTGGGATAGGAAGCAGGAATCTTTAGTAGGTGGACGTAGAATATGTCGAAAGAGCAGTGCCAACACGAGACGGGTCAGGAGACGGTTTTGATCAGCTTAATTATTAAGTAAAAAATAAATAAATAATTTGTCGGATCCAATCGGAACCCAACTTTAGAGCAGTATTTTCATGTAAAAAATGTAGAGGTTGATATGTACCTTATATTTAGACTACCTACTGCAGGGGTGAAAACCGACCTGATCGGTGTGATTTTTGGGCAAAATAAAATCTAACCGATACTTCATTTTTTGTAGAGAAAACTGGTCAAAACCGGTCGATGGGGAGGTGAAACATCAGTCGTCTCGACATTGGTAGTTCACTAGCGGTTCACGGTCTGTTTATCGACGAGCTGGGTTCTGAGAGATTAAAGAGAGAGAGAGAGTTGCAGAGGAGAGATAGAGAGAGAGAAGATGGGAAATGAGAATCGGGAAGGAGGAGGAGGAAAAAGACGACCTAATTTCAAAACGACGAGTGGTTCTAATTAATTCTTTTTTTAATACGTTATAAATAAAACGACACCTCAAACAACGTCGTTTCAGTTGTTTTTAAAACATAATTACAAGTTTAAAACGACGTTGTTCCACTTAAACTTAAGTGGAACAACGTCATTTTGATTATAAAATATATAAAAATATATATATAATTTCTTTAATTTTTTGGTTCAGCAATTTAAATCAGGTTCAAACCGATGCCGAACCGGCCGATATCAATTTTCTCTATTTTCTTATGCACGCCAACTGGTTATCCTCTGGTTTCGACCGGTTCTGAGCTCTGGCAGTTGGTCTGAGTCGGTTTAGGTCGGTTTCTCTATTTCTTGTACAGCCCTAACTTACTGTAGTTCTAGCTCGTTGTATTCAGAAAACAGAAATGCTAAAAGTCCCGAAAGTGTATCTCGAAAGTGTGTCCCAAAATCTTTTTTTTTTTTTTACTTAATAATTAAAGAAGTATTTTTTAATAATGTTGTGAATTATTTATTTTTTAAAAAAATATTTAAGATGATTAAAAAAATACATGAAAAAAAAGAAAGAAAAATAAAAAAATGAAATGTAGTTTTCGGGACACAAATTCGGGATAAATCTTCGGTAGGTGTAGTGTTGCTCGTCAGAAAAAACTATAGGGACCAGTCTCGTGCTACACCCTCGGCTCGTTCAGAAACAATGACGACGAGCAAAGGTCTTGCGGCCTTGCCTAGATATCTGGATCTACATTGACAGTTGCGGGGCCCAGAACGACCCGTATTGCCCAGTTGTCATTTTGTCATGCCACTTATTATAAAGGTCAATTTCAAACGTGCAATAATAATAAATAATTAAATATAATATTAAAATTTATTTTTAATAGAGTCACGTGATTCCTTTAAAATTGATTCCTTACCACTTCATTTAATTATCAAATCAAGGTTAACTTATCTCGTTATAATTTTTTTAAATTTTAATATAAAATATAATAAATAATTTAATTTTTTTAAATTTTAAAAAAATAATAATATTAAAAAATAATATTTTATCATCTCAACTCAATTCACTTTAACATCCAAATACACACTTACTCTTATCACATTAAATTGAAATTTAAAAAATGATACAAGGTTGTTTGGCAACAAAATAATTTCGATAAAACCAATCATTTACATCAGAGAAAAATTTTATTTGTAAGCTAGTGTGTAAACCAATAAAAATTGATTTGTTAAAAAAAGTTAAAATTTAAATATCTTACTAATCAAATTTGGCCACGTTAACGACAAGAAATGAGTGCTTTAAACACCAACTTACAAGTAGAATAACTGCTGCTTAATTCTTAAGCAATGGCAGCTCGAAAGCAATAAGTACATTGGTCCACCTCCCTCTCCCTCTGATCTCCACGCACCCCATGTTTAGTTAATTACGTTTTAAATCTTGCAAACTGAAGTAGAAACAAACGAGATCAGAGCTTTTATATCTATATGTATAGAGTCATGTTACATGAACAGACCATGAGAGGAGACAAATTTCTCGTGTTCTGTTTTGTGTTTGTGTCCCAAATATTTTCTATGTATGTATTGGGAGAGTTAAATAATCATTTACTGGAAGGATGGCCCGTAATCAAATATCACAAATTAATTATAAAAACGTGAAAGAGAGAGACGGTCTCAGCATTCAATAAAATTTTTTGAAAAAAAAAAACATGTATAGAAAAGATAAAGTAAACGGAACGGGCAAAATTTTTAAAAAAAAGGAGAAAATGTATATAAAGATTGCACGTACCCGTGAGTTTTTTTGTTTAAATTTTATGTACACGATCTTTACTTTCGAAAAACACGAGAGGCCAAACTAATGAGTTTATAAAAATAAAATTTTTTGTCTAATTATTTTTGTGCATTCCTTATGCACTATATAAATATGATTGACTACGTCAAAATTTTTTTAATATACAATAGCTGTGTTGATGTCGTATTTAGCACAACAAACAACTCAGGTCTACACAACAGACCCTACAAGGAGAAGGATGAATACGGCTTGAGAGGACGGCCTGAGGGTCGGAGAGCCTCCTATGCCAAACTCAATAAATGTTTTTGGAATATAGTAAATAAGTAAGGAAACTTCAAAATCAGAGAGGATCCTCGTACCTGATATTAGCTATTTATACAATAAATTCAATGAGCAAATCAAGTCTATTGCTGTGGGATCTGGAGTCTTCGTACTGTTCATTCTGTCAGATTTTTTTAAAATATGGCATCGTCCTGCGACGATTCCATTAGTGTGGCGTGCAGCCCAGATAGCAGGGACATTAAATGCAGCATGGTTCTCCAACCTTCTTCCCTTGGTCTCATCTTCCCCTGGTTCGTCCATACTTTCCCTGTCAGTAGATCGACGATCCTCTACATGTTGCACCTGCCAAGTGGGCAAGCACTTAATGTTTGGACATTACTCGAGGGATCTCAGATCATCGAATCTCGACAAGTCTCATCTCTTGTTACACCCTCCTTTTCCTCAGGTCGTGTACATGGGTTCTCTTAGCAAGTCAGATCTTTCCCTCTTTGTCTTGGGCTGGGCTTGGCTGGGCCTCGGGTAGGGAAGGAAATCCCTCGTACAGTTATCCTGCTAATTCTCACCGGACGAGTACGATGAAAATTTTTATTGTGAATTGCCTCACCCTCTGCTCGAGCCCGACACTGTTTTTAGACTATCAGTTGTCCCGGGCGGGGGTGCTTTTGCGAGTCAGATACTTCTGACGACACTCCCTCATGATGGACTCATCTTTTCATCACATCTTCTCAAGCTCATTAATAAAAGGTGTCTGGCAGCTCTTCGTGTGCATATTGCTTCGTGAACTGCATTCCCGGAAACCGAAGCGACATGTATCCCAGTTGCGACGGTATATGGAAGCCCGCCTGTTGCCTTCTTTTATAAAATATGGAGTGGGTCCCGGCCTGCTTTTCATTCCTCTGCAATTGTCCCACCATTCTTGTCTTTTTGACTCTCGTCATTTCCAATCAGTTTCTTCGCTTCTTCACACTTTGGCAACGATGGCCCCTGAAAAGCCCATTCAACCAAGCGTTTCTGCCGACGCTGGTCTAGTATTTTTAGGGAGTGGGTGGCACTCGTCCACCTATAAATCGATACTAGCCTCCACATATCGAGTGCCAGAAACCATCGCCTTTGAAGTCCTCAGCCCGGGTGAGGGTGTTGTTGAGTCCGAAGGCCATTCCAACAGTCTCTGGGCCGACCTCTCCCAAAAAAAGTGGGAGAAAAAGCAGTTGCAGATGGAAGTAGACCGGGTTCAGTAGTTGTGTACAAGCCTTAGGGATACCAACATTTCCTTACACAAGCAACTAAGATGGTTCACAACTCTCCGCGATAAGGCGTGGGGGCAAGGGGTCAATGAAGGTCGCAAGTCGATGTGGTCATTTTTTCTCCGAAGCCTGGAGCTGCATTTAAGATCTTTTGCCAAGTACCTTCAGCGACTTGCGCTTGCGATATCCCTACCAGCAAGGTGTCCTTTGAATCCAATCACGATCTAGGGAAAAGTGATATGTCTACCGCTTTCGTGCCATTACAGACGTCGGGGGGTCTAATCGGCCCTGGGCCTCTATCTAAGTTGCAGTTTAGTTAGGCGATCCCACTTCTGCCGCTGTTGGGACCGTGATTCCTGGCGCCGAAATATAGGATCTTTATGCTCCTTGTTGTACCTTCCTTTTCTTTCTTTTTTTTTGAACATGGGTCCGCATTTTATCGTCCAATGGCTTGTACACAGAGATATACTAGTTAATACAAATATTTTACTCATGATGCTTTTGCCTTTCTTTCCCTTCCCTTTCCTCTTTGTCCGCGACACTCTTGCCTACCCCGCTAGCCGTTCAAGCTAAGCTTGTTTCTCCTCAGAGGATAATAGACCCTGGAACGCTCGTTATTGCCGCGGTTATTGCTCTGGCAGCCGTGTTTGTTGCGCCTTTGTTTTCTTTTCATTCTACCCCACTGGCATCCTTCGCCTTGCTGCAGAAGATTCTACTGGTGGAGGTTTTTCTTCTCATGCAGCCAGGGGCTGGCCTGCATTCTTCAGCAAGTGGGACGAAGCAACCTTCTAGGCCTGCCTTCCCCTTAAGTCTTGCCGTGGGAGGGCAGTTGCTAACAGAGTTCCCTTTTAGTGGACTTGGCTCCATTGACTAGGATCAACTAATTTTCGTGCTGCAGGAGGTAGTTACGTTAGTGAAATAGTATTTAGACAAGTTTTAAGGGAACAAACCTGAGTATTCAACTATTGCGGCTGGTACAGGTCGTTAGGCCGACTTCCAGTTGGTCTGCCTTGTTGGTTATACATTATTCCCTAGCCGGACAACACTTAGATAGGAGCAAGTCCCTTATAGCTTTGGTCACCCCACTAGCCACTTCCCCATTCCTTCTTTTTTTTTCTCCCTTTTTTTTTCCCCCATACATGGAACACAGCGCCAGTTACATTTCCTCATTAAAAGGCATCCCTTCGATTTTTGCGTTTAGGCTTTGTTCTTTATTGGCATTAACTCTGCTCGTCGCATCAACAGATACATGCTACGGTGGTTGCGATAATTGAGGGATTCTGATCATCTGGAGAGAGAATACGTGGCACTTAGTGGTGATTGGAGAAGTTATGATGATTGAGTAGGTCAATCATCCGCCTTGCCTAGGGGTGTAACCGGTCTTATTTGGTCCGATTTTGGACAAAATTTGGGACTGAACCAGTATGCACTGGTATTGCATTTTCAAGAACCGATTCTGCACCGTTTACCCCCTAAGCCGGTACTTTTGGTTTTACTGGTTCTGGTCCGATTTTTCAGTTTTAATATGCTATATTATATATTATATAATATATATAATAATATATTATAGTATATAATACTATAGTGATAATATATTGTAGTATATTATAATATATAGTGATATAGTATTAGTATAACTATTAAGACAACAGATTATAGTGATATAAGATATTAAAATTTAATATTATATTAATTAGTAATTTATCATATAATACAAAAATATTTCATATATAATTATATATTATCTATAAGAATTATATACAATATAAAAAAATTATAATATATGAACCAGTCAGGTTTTAGAAAAAGAAAAACCAGAACCGGATCGATTTTGACCGATTTTAAGAAAAATAAAACGGTTCAGTTTGGTCCGGTCCGGTTTACCAGTTCACCGACCTTTTTTTACACCCCTAGCTTTGCCTATATAAGGACCCCTTTCCTAATTAGATTGTTCATCATAATCACTTATGCCCTTCTCTTTTTTCGAAGTTCCTTCATATCGTTTTCTTGTTCATCCTTGCCATGATGTACTCTTCTCACCCTTGTGGGCGACAAATCCTCTAGTGGTGGTTAGGCCGCCGTCGGTGGTGGTAGCGTTTGTATCAGAAGGTGGAGCCACCCACTCTGTAGATGGAGCTTCAGACCCTTCATTCTCATTCCCGCCCTATAGCTTATTGTGCTTCCTCATTCTTGCCATTTTGCTTACGAGGCCGCTACTCAAAAGGCTCTCTGCAATCGAACTCGCTGCTTGGTTGTTCGTAGTGGATAAGTGCCTTTGTTGCGGTGGTGAATGGGTTGGTCGCCGTGGCAGCTGCCTCCCTCTTCAATTTTGCTTCTCTTGATACCAGAATCTCTTCGATTCGGTTGAGATCCTTCGTTGAGGTTGGCCCCTGGGGCGCTCTGGTTCTTGGCATCATCTTTGCCCCAAATTTCCCCAAAGGTAACTACGGTTTACAGTCTGGTTTCCTTGCGCTCGAGAGCACCTTTTCACCGAGACATTCCTCCTCATCTGGTCCCATGCGACCATACGGAGATCTTCTAGCCTTTTCTAGTGTTATTGACATGTCGTAATGGTGGAGATCTTCGATCTAGGTCGCACCCATAAGGTCGACTCCCCCAGCTTTACGTTTATGCGCTTGTTGTTCATGGTTGTTGAGTTGGTCTCGGTAGGGGTTGTAGTCTCAGATCCTTCCCTGGACTTTTCTCTCGTATGTGTATGCATGGAGTAGATGGCATTGCAGGCGGTTCATTAGAATGTATGAGGTTCCCGATGTGAATTATCCTTTGTAGTCTAGTGATATCAAGAAGCCTTGAGATATAACTTTTTCATTGTAATTTGACTTCATGATGTAACCTGCCTTTTGCATTGTAGTAAAGTTAATAAATTGATTTTGTGCATTTGACCGTGTACTTCCCACATATTATTTCCAATTTCTCCTGCACTGTCGTTTTTTGCGCCTTGCTTACTGTACTACTCCCATTTTTTTTTTGTAATTCTACATTGAGTAATAAAGTAAAAATCTGTACCCGATTGTACCTTCTCTGTATATTCTTTGTTTGTCGATGCTTTGTGCTGTTTCTCTTGCCGTCATTTTGCTTCTTTTTTTTTTTCGTGGAGCTTCCTCTCTTCAGGTAGTTGTAAGACTCAAACTTGCTCTCCATTGGGAGGGTCGGGTTACCTCAAGCTAGCCTGCCCATTTTTCTTCCCCAAGGAGGTAATTTCTTCAGGCTGCAGTAAAGTAGTCTGCTCCTCCACTATGATGGGAGTCAGGGTAATTTATTCGAGAGGGTTGTATGTCGATCCCGCTCTCATTCGCTAGAGGGATAAGGCCACCCTTAGGCCAACCTTTTCCTTTTTGGCCCCACAGGGAGGTAAGTTGTTCAGGCAGTTTGTAACTGGACCCACTTCTGCTTGTTGACATCACAGGGAAGGGTAATACTTTGAACCAGGCTAGAGCTAGACTCACTCTTAACTCGCAGTGGAGGTCGGGGTAGTGTATTCGGAAGGGTCGTATGCCGATCCCGCTCTCCTCCATGGGAGGAATAAGGCCACCCTTGGGCAGACCTTTTCCTGTAGTGTTTCGCGGTGAAGTAAGTTTTCGGACAGTTTGTTACTGAAGCCGCTCCTGCCGATTAACGTTCGCAAAGAATGTACGTTTTGTTTTCGGGCGGCTATTGGCTGACCCACTCTCCCTCGCAGGAAGATATATTGTTGATGAGTTTACCGCTGTGTGTCTTGTTAGTTGCATTTTGTTTCTATTTGTTGGTGGTGTACTTGTAAGTCGAGATCATAGAGCCGATGTTCTGAATTGTCTTGAAAAGTTGTATTATTAAGTGAAAAGGAAATATACAAGTTTGGTGCAGAGTCATTACAAAATTTAGAGGCTCTCGCTCTGGGGAAGTAGTCATTCGCTCCTTTTTTCCACAACCTCACCCTATTCCTTCCCCCTGGAAACTAGGCCAGGCAGATCATGGATAGGAGCCTGCCATTGTTTTTCCAGCGGTGTCCGACCTATTTCGTCCCCTTGGTGCAATCCTGGGTGGGTTCTTCATCTTTTTGCTTCAACTCCTGCACGTAGCACTCCTTTGCAAACAATTGTTCTCCTCGAACCTCTCCCACCCCCTAGGGAGCTGAAAGTTTCATTTTTAGGTGGTAAGTCGATATGACAGCCTTTAAGCAGTTGAGGGTGGGTTTTCCTATGATGGCATTGTAGGCCAATGGAGTTTTCACCACCAGGAAGTCAACCATGACGGGAACCATGTATGGGGCACATCCCACCAGGATGGACAAGGTGATGGGTCCCACTGACCAGATGATGCCCCCAAAAAAGCCTTTCAAAGGCTTGGGGGCGGCCACCAGCCGGGAAGTTTTGATTCCCATCTTGAAGAAAGCTTCCCAGAACAGTATATCTGCGGAGCTTCCGTTGTCGATGAGGATTATGTGGGTGGTGAAGTTGGCGATAAGCATAGTGACCACCAGGGATTCGTCGTTCGGGTACAGGACTCCTTCCTTATCAGCCTCCGTGAATGTGATCATAGGGGTGGGTTACCCCTCCATTGCTTGGTGGGGTGATGCTTGGCTGAGAACACCTCATGGTACTAGGCCCACCTGGCATGCGCCTTCCGTCCCGATGAGGTGACGCCCCATCTCACGAACCCTCCTGTTATGGTTCGAATTTCCCCTAAATGAGGTTGCTGCCTTGGTGGCCACTGCGTGGATCAGGCTGTGTTCCCCATATCGCCAGCCTTCAAGGGTTGTTCTCTTGTCGGCATCACTCATCTCGATCCCAACTCATTTTCCTCGACCTCCTCCATAGCTCTCGCACTCACCTCTTAACTAGGGAGTGGTGGCGGCTTTTTTGCTCCAAATATTCATTCCTTCCACCTGGGGAGCGGCAATCCTCGGTGTTGTGTGAGGTGGAACGATGGTATGTGCAATATCGATGTACGGCTCCTCATTCATCCTCCCATTGAATGATGAATATGGGCCGGTTGTATCGCAGCCTGGGTCCCTTCGTCGGCTCTTCCTCTCGTTACTTCTCCTAGGAGTCCCTTTCCCCTTTCTCACAGGGCTTGGCCTAGGTTGGGGCTTTTCTTTTTTGTTTTTTTTCTTGCCCTCTATCTCCTTCATTCGCGGCACAGTCAATGCTTGGAGGGTGTCCTCCGCGTTAATCAAGCTATCGGCCTTGTCCATGAGTTTCCGCAGTGTTGTGGGGGTCTGTCTAGCCAGTTCATCCATAAACTGGGAATGCGGTAAGACACATCCCAGGAGTGCCACCAGGGTGATCTTTTCATCTTAGTCGTCGGCGGTAATGCGCTCCTTGTTGAACCTGCACAGGTAGGATTTCAGCCTCTCGTCATCCGTTTGTTTGATAGTGAGGAGGCATGCGAACATGCGTCGTCTCCTTCGACCAGACATGAATTGGGTTAAGAATAACCTGACTAACTCGTCAAAACTGTCCACTGACTTAGGTGTCAGTGACCCAAACCATGCACATGCGGGCCCCTTAAGGGTCAGCGGGAATGTCCTGCAACGCATTTCTCCCGAGAAGCCATGCAGTGTCATGTGAGCCCTAAAGGTTTCCAAGTGTTCAAAAGGGTCCTTGTTCCCTTCATACATCTCCATGACGGGGATTCTGAATTTCGGTGGCAAAGGAAATGCTATTACTTCTTCAGTGTAGGGCAGACCTCTGCTTGTGAAGAGTTGGTCTATCGTTGATGACGTACCCACCTACCACGCTATTTCCTTGTATTTTTCCTTGAGACTGCAAAGCTCGTCCTGCATGTGTTTTTGTTCTTCTTCCTTCTTGGGCCCCACTCGCGTATTTCGGGACCCCGCTTGGTCAGAGTCACTATTGTCCCCGCCTTCCTGTCATTTCGGGGATTCTTCAATTCCGCATTCTCTTTGCGGAGTGTTTTCACCTCACTAGTCAATTTCATCACCCATTCCTCCATGGCTTTCAGTCTTACTTCCATGGCTTTCAGCCTTACTTCCATGGCATCCCCCACATTTCATTTGAGTTGTTCGAAACGAGTTGGCGCAGGCATGAGAAGGACACACAAGATCTATTACGATCCCACAGACGGCATCACTGTTGATGTCGTGTTTCGCACACCCTTGAGCCAGGCTCTAAACAACTCAAGTCTTCACAACAGGCCCTGTAAGGAGAAAGATGAATGCGGCTTGAAAGGGCAACCTGGGGGCCGAAGAGCTTCCGATATCAAAGTCAGTAAATATTTTTGGAGTGTAGTAAATAAGTAAGAATACTTCAAAATAGGAGAGGATCCTCGTACCAGGGATTATCTATTTATACTAGAAATTCGGTTAGCAAATTAGGTCTGTTGCTATGGGATCTAGAGTCTTCGTACTGTTCATTCTGTTAGATTCTTTAAATGTTGGGATGGTCCTGCAACGGTTCCATTAATATGGTATGCGCCCAGGCTGTAGGGTCATTAAATGCAGCGTAGTTCTGCAACCTTCTTCCCTTGGTATGTTCTTCCCCTGGTCTGTTCATGCTTTCCCTGTCAGTAGATCGACGATCATTTGCATGTTGCGCATGCCAAGTGGGCGGGCAATTGATGTTTGGACACTGCCTGAGGGATCTCAGACTGTCAACTCTCGACGAGTCCCATCTCCTGTTGCACCGTCTCCTTCCTCAGGTCGTGTACAGGGGTTCTCTTAGTAGGCTAGGTCTTTCCCCTTTTGTCTTGGGCCGGGTTTGGCTGGGCCTCAGGTAGGGGGGAAATTTCTCATACAAACTGCTTTGATAAATTACATCAGTGGAGTGCACAATGAGTACACAAAAATGATTGTATGTAGCAGAACTCTAAAAAATTAATTTTTTTTTGTGAGTCAGGAATTTGTTCCCTTTTTCCAAAGGATTACGTAGCGCTTGCGCACTTAATAACGGAAAATATTATTTCTTTAAAACATATATTTTAAAAATAATGTTAGATACATTTCGGTATGCAAGTTTTGCACATTCTTTTTTTAAAAAATGGAGTTTATCATTAAAAATAATTTTTTTTATGTGGATCCTAAGTTTATCCAATTTTTTTAAAGGAAATATGTGGGATTTACCCACTATAAAAATGTAAATATCTTCTCTTTTCTTGAATTTTCCTAAGAAGATGTGTAGTTAGGTCCTTTTCAATTTATTGGTGAGGTTAGAATATTTAAACAAATCATAAAAAAAAAAGTCAGGGGAATTTTTCTTTCCCAAAAAATGGGGCACCCCCACCATGATCGAGTCATTGACCCACCTCCCTTGTTATTTATATAAGTATATAACCCATTTCTTCTTAAAATATTAAAGAAATCAGTTTAATTAGGCCGTTTCATAACATGTTTAGATATTTGGAGTATCTCATAACTTTGTAAATAGTGATAAAATGATTTGAATGAGAATGCTTTATTGAGTTTGGAGAAAGGTAAGAGGAAAAATTGAATATAATTTTTGTTTTGAAGTTAAAAAAAATTTTTGAATATAATTTTTGTTTTGAAGTGTATAAAAATTTGTATTGATTTTTGTATTTGATTAATGATTATACGAAAGAATTAAAAAATACTTTATATTTAAATGATTTTTAATACTTTAAATCATTGCAACATCCGAACAACATAAATTCAAATATTTTTCAATTTCAAATTTATAAATTTTTCATCTAATCATTATAAATTTTTCAAATTTCTAAACAAAACATAAAAAATAAAAAATCAACTCTTTCAAATCTCAAAACAAAAATTATATTAAAAAATTATATTCTAACAAATATTTAATTTTATAATATTTTTATTAAACTTTTTTTCTCTCATTCCTTAAAATTTCATAAAATATTTTAATTCCAACAATCTATAATTCATTCATCTCATATCAATTCAAATATCTTATTATTATTTATAAATTATCACAACTCCTACAAACCAGACGTAAAAATTTAGGAAGAAATATTCTTAGAATTTTAAGAATTTGAAGCAGTGTTTTGAAATATGTTTCGTAGTGGTCGGTACGGCCAAAATATGTTGTACGTGCCAGGTAGCAGGTACAAACAGGTATATTATTTCATACCGATCAAAATTTTGGCCGTATCAACCTGTATTGGTATGTATCGACTGATATATCGGTATGTACCGGCCGATATACATATTTCGGCTTTTATACTTTTGTTTTTTTTTCATTTCTTTAAACTGCAGACTCATTTTTTGACACCTCAACTTAGACCAGACTATTTATAATTTATATACATTTATATATAATTATATATAATTTATTCATATAAAGATAATTATTTTAGAATATAATTTTTATATATTTATATATATAATTTATTCAAACATAGACTATTCTGAAACGGTACTAGTACCGAAATATCTTATTTAAGTGTCTCGACCAAAATGATCACCAAAACCGTATTCAAAACATTGATTTGAAGTCGAAAAAGAACTAAAAGTAAATTCCAAGGAAAAATTACGACAAAACTCGAGAACCACGCCTGCTTCTATTATGGACCACTGGTTCTGTGTCGTAATGAATAATGATATATTTATAATTTTTTTTATAATTTATTATATAATTAGGTTTTAAATTGAGAATATTTATATAATTAGGTTTTAATTGAGAATATTTATATAAAGTAATGTTATTTTTATAAATTATTTTAAAAAATTATTTTTTATTTAAAATACAATTGTATAAAAGTTATGAAAATAGTTATATATCTGTCAATTTTCATATAGTATATAGAGAGCAGTCACTACAACAATACTTCTTTGATAAAACTAAACATTTACGTTTAGATGTTAAGATAAATTGAGTTGAGTTGTGAATAGTTATATTTTGTGGGTCTCATTGAGATAGGTTTAACTTTTTTAGGTTTGTGGGTTGAGCAGAAGGTAACCAACTCTGCTATACACAATCGTCTCGTGTAGATGTTGTGCAGTTGGCTGACGAGGGTTGGCGTCATGCCACATCAGCTGATATTATAAAAAAAAAAACCAATACGGAAATAAAACAAAAATGATGCAGGTTGAAATCCAGAACAAAACTCCCGCTTCTTTCTGCTCAAAACGAATATGACAATTGCAATAAGCATTTTTTATCCCCAAAATCACAGGACGAGCGAGAGTGCGTGAAGCTTTTTGGAAAAATCGAAAAATCTCTAGGATTAGGGTTTCTAAAGCCATGGGAGGCAGAGGAGCAGTGAGAGTGGCGGCTAAGGTGTCCGCCATCGGTGTCTTCAACGGTGGCATTCGTAGGGTGCCTACCATGCCGCCTACTGAGCACTCGGTAAGCAACGCCACCTGCCCCATATCCGCAATCTTGTCTTCATCGTCGGCGTCATCCAAGACACCCTCCACCGAAGTGCCGTTGATTACGGTAGCGTGAGACAATTGGGAGTTTACTGACAGCGTGGAGGAGCTAACGATCGAGGTGGGGGAGTGGATGCCGAAGGTAGTATTCAGAGGTGTACCCAGTTTCCAAAAAGCGATTGCGGAATTGAAAGACTCTCTTGACAAGTAAGTTTTGGTTACTAGTTTTGATTTTTGATCGAATTTTTGAGCTTCTGATTTTTCTTGATATGGTCAAAAGCGAAATGGTGCATTTTTTGTTTTTATTTTTGGCCACGTCAAATCCGTTTGCGTGGCAGCTGCACAAGGCGACTGCGGTAAGCATTTTTCAAAGGCAAAAGTGTGGTCCTTGAATTTACGTATATTCATAAACTAGGATATGTTTGGAAAAAGTGTTTTACTTAAAATTCTCATCTTCATCTCATCTCATCTCTACACTTTTTCAAATCCCCATACAAAATATAATAAATAATTCACCTTTTTCAAATTCCAATATAACTTTTTTAAATTCCAATTCAACTTTTTCAAATCTCAAAATTAAAAAATAATATTTTAAACTTTAAAATAAAATACAAAATTCTCATCTCACCCCCAAGCATAACCTAACTTCTCAGAGATTCTAGTCTCGACATTTAGTTTTTAGTTTTATGGTTTGGAAAAAGCTGCGCAGATTACATCCTCAGGGACATGATATTTCTGATATATTCTTTTGAAAAAAATCTAAACAACCTCCACATACCACATATTTTTTAATTTTTATTATTTTTTATTTTATTAAATATTTAATATATGAATAATAAATATAAAAATTGAATTAGTTTAAAAAGAATAAAATTAGGAATTTTTTTTTTAAAAATTTAAAATTTTAAAAAATATAGTGTGTAGAGATTAAAGAAGTTATATAGCATTGCACATTCTTTAATACAACTAAGGAGTTATTTTGGAATTTTCTCTCTTCCTAACCAGAACTTGTCTCTCCCCTTGGAGCCTATCCGTTTCTTCGAATGCTCATTTCCGAAAATATAATATAAAAAGTTTGTAAAGAATGCTTCCCCTGGTAGATGTAGAGCTTGATGGACGTCTTTGATCTCTTGAAATTGAGAAGAAAAAGTGGTTTTTACTTTTTATTCTGTTTGATAATGTGAGTATGGCTGCTTCTTGTTAGGTGATTATCTATGAATTGAAATCGTTTGTTTTCAGAATTATTTTTATCTCATCTAATCATTATAATTTTCTCAAATTTTTACATAAAATAAAATAAATAATTCGAATTTTTCAAATCCAAAAATAAAAATATTATTAAAAAAATATATTTTAACAATATTTTATTTAACTTTTAACTTTTATCTCAACTCATCTCATATTCAAAAACAAACGAGGCTTAGTCTTCCCTTCCTAATGCACGCATGTAATTTAGAAGATAAATGTTATAGTCATAAAGAGATTTTATAAAAGTAAACTTACAAACTGACATGAATTCATATATATTAGATCTATTATACAATAAAAGTAATTTATAATCTAACGTACCACATCTAATGAGTTAGTTTGTAAATTTAATTTTGTAAAATTCCTTTATGGTTAAAGCTTTTCTCACTTTAGAATATACATATGCTTAATAGTTAAGTTGGACTCAATACGCATGGAATAAATCCTTTATAAACATCAACAATTTAAGCTGTTTGTGATACATTTTGCCTCCTTAATTGCTCCATTGTGCAACAGACATTAGACCATTCATTCTTGTGGTATGATGAACTACTGCAACAGATTAGAATTACTTCAACTCTCTCATTAATCCAGGATCCTACAAAATCAGTAGCAAAATTATAAATCAGGGATTTGGGTGCATGCAGACTGAAAACAAGTTGGAAATAAATATCAACTGTAATACCCCGGATTACAAAAGTGTTTTGGATGGTGTATGGTATAGACGCTTTCAAATAACACTACTAACATTTATATATATTAATTAACATTAATTATATTTCATTCGATATCATTGGTGTTGATGTATCCTTTTAACTAAGCCAGTTTTTGAAGTCGTTAGTTGTGGTTAGGCGCTTAACCAGAATCATCATCGTCATTATAGATCAGCCATGCACCAAAAATCACGTCCAAAAACCAACCCCCCAAATCGACACCTAATTAATTAGCTAGCTACTGTTATACATATATACTATATATATATATATAGAGAGAGAGATAGAGATGTTAGAAACGATGTCCTACAAATGTTAGAAACGTGGAATGACAAGTGGCGTATGCAATTGTACGTACGATTGGAGTAGCTGATCAACAACTTCAATTATTGGATACAAATCAATACTGACTTCACCAGTTCCTTTCTCTAATTCAAAGAATGAAAGATTCTTTGTAAGGTGAACTAACTCACACCTTATACGTTCGTAGTACTGCATGCGCATCTAATTCTGGATAACTAATAACGTCCTATTATTTCAGATGAGTTATTTATTTGCAACAAGGAACATTAGATACAGTTTTAAAATATACAAATTTCACATATTTTTTTTTTTAAAAAAGAAGTCTACCATTAAAAAATAAACTTTCACGTGAGTCTCATATTTATTAATTTTTATTAAAAAGAATGTGCGAAACTTATACAATCTAAAATTTTAAATATCATTTATCTTTGTAATAAAAATAATTATTTATAATGAAAATTGATTTATTTTGGCAGGAATTTGTCATTTTTTGAGCAAATAAGGCCCTTTTTTTTGTGTGCGCGCATTAGTTCTGCATTGCGCAATACCGATCGATAAAAAAAAAAAAAAAAAAAAGGTTCTGCATTGTTAATATAAAAAATCAATTTATTCCATCTTCAGTATTTTCTTAACATAAAAAAATAGATTGTTATTTTATTGTGTCAAAATGGTTCAACCGTTCCGATTGTGACTTTCTTAATTTACCAGATCCGCATAGCATTTTATTCAATTTTTCCTTTGCGAGCCTAGGTTAGCAGCTATAATATATATATATAAGAAATGATATATATAAATCTCAATTGCACAAGTTTTGCATAAGCCTTTCAAAAAATAGTGGACCCCACAATAAAAGAGTGTGAAAATCTCACTTTTTCTTGATGCATGGGACCCATATTTTTACAAAATATTTATACAAGACTTGTATATTTAGAATTTATACTTAACATTACTCTATATATATTATATGATTATGTAATATTGGTCGTGATCAAGTCATCATATGTATACATGTGCAAGTTCAGGTTCTTGAGAATGACTACTTCATCATATATAAAGGTTTGTTTGGATTCATAAAGTGTTTAATCATCTCATTTTATCTCATCTCATCATTATAATTTTTTTAAATTTTTACATAAAATATAATAAACAATTCAAAATTCTCAAATTTTAAAATAATAATAATATTAAAATATAATATTTTAATAATATTTTATTCAACTTTTAACTTTTATCTAAAATTATATCATCTCATCTCACTTTTCAAAATAATCTTAAGAATAGAAATTGTGTCATCTATCTTTCCAAAGACCACTGGAGTAGTGGGACTTCTTGTCCTTGTTTACCTTTTTTAAGGAAAATAAATAAAGAATAAGGCAACAGGAGGTGGGATATTGATATTAGTTTCATCAAAAGTCTAGTCAAATGTAAAATATTATTTATTTTTTTCAAATACAGCTGTATTAGATTAGCTAAAAGATCAATTAAAAACTTTGAGCTACAGTAAAACATTATTTTCCTTCATATTTAGCATGTTACTGTTTACTAATCAGATGCATTTTTTATTCTGGTTTAAAACACTCTTTTTGTTATACTGCATGCGGTGAAATATGAAGGCATTAAATGCCCTAGTAACAGATTAATGATGAACCGTCTTTTTGTTTGTTTTTCGTGTGCAGATACCAATACTATTTTTATTTTTATTAAAAATATAAAAAAATAATAATATATTATTATTTTAATAAATCTAATAACTAATCTGTTATAGATAGAAAAATTTTAGATTTATAAAAAGTATATATATTTTTTAAAATTTTAAAAATGACTTGAATAAAATTATTTTAGCGCAATGAATGTATGTTTCGCGCGTGGATGATATATTATATAAGAATAATTCTATTCAGCCTCTCCCTCTCCCGTTCTGTCCTACACGCACTCTTGGCCGACCTGATTTATTTATTTATTTATTTTCTTTCTGCCTAAAAATCAGTGTTTTGTCTCTTCTTCTATCGATTTTCTTCACGTCCTTGTTTTTTCTCTTTGGTCAAGAATCAACTATCAAGGCTAGTACGTTTCTTTATCTCATCTTTTTTTCAATTTTTTTATTTAAGTTTCAAAGTTCAATCTATATATATATATATATGTATATATATATATGTATGTATTCTAGTCGGAACAACAGCACGTTTGTCTAATTCAATGAAATAATTATTTTAAAAAATATCATAAAAAAAAAAGTTGATTTTAATCAATAATTTACGATATATAGAAAAAAATATAAAATCTAGTAAATATGAAATCTAGAAGATAACAACATTAGTTCAAAATATAATCTAGTTCAACCATATAAAACACTGATCTAGCCCAACCATCTTCCAAAAAAAGGGTCAAGTTCCATTAATAATGACAGACAATGCATGATGTGATTGATCACAAACCAGACAATGCATGCGGTTCAATAAAAAATTGTGATGAGAAGGCCTAGATCGATAACAGTGAGATAATACATTGTGGGCATCAAATATATATTCCTCTCATTGATAAAAAAAGAAGACAATCTCTTATAAAAAAAAAAAAAAGAGAGAATCTAAACAAACTTACACTATCTTTTTACTTTTTATGATGAAATGTTTTACATATTGGTTTTGAATTATTCTAGAAACACCTCTCTCTCTCTCATATTGTTTTTTTTTTTTTTTACCCTTTGCACCTTTCGGCACTTATATTACAAAAATTTTAAAAATAATTTTCAAATTAAGTTAGTTACAGTGTAATAAATAACACCAAAAGAGGGTAAAATAAAATAATTTCCTTTACCATTCAGATAATGATATAAATGATAATGAAGTAAAAACCTTATAATATATAATACCTTAATTTCTTTCTCTACATTGGCATGCAATATCTAGGGTATCTTTTTAAATTCTAGCTTAATTAGTTTATTCTTAGTATTCTCGTATATGTCAAATCAAGGTAAGTGATATATATGTTTTGTTTTTCTTAATTCACTTTAATGCTACTTTCTGTCAAATCTAATCTCAAAAAACACAGTTTTGATCTCCGTAATATGTGCATGCCATAATGTACAAAAGTTAATAAAGTCTGGCTCAAGAAACAGTAGTATTGTTTGGGGTTTATATTGTGCATCGGCTTTACAGTTTAACCATCATGGAAGTGGAGACATATATGCGTTTAGTATTTGATTAAAGAAGTTGTCATTTTCCAATTGACAGTAAGACTCTGGTGTCATCTTCTTCCTATACTTTTGCTTTGTCTTTTTCCACCCTACCCAAGAACAGACAATGTCAACCACTCTTATCACCCTTTAGATTTTTTATATTTCCTGTGTTCCCTTTGGCCGAATTACAGATACGCATGTGAATAGATATATAGATAGATAAGAGGGAATCCCAAGAGTGAGCTACACAATATCCCATGCAAAGTTACAACAAACAATATTCATATATATGTTTTTTATATATGTTTGGCAGACAATGCATGATGTGTTTGGTCACAAACCAAACAATGCATGCGGTTCGATAAAATGCAGAAGATCTAATCTCAAACCATTGATCATAAACTTTTGATCTGAAACCAAACATGAAAACATTTTTATTTAACAATCTCAAACGACTGAAATAGAATTTCTTTATAAAAAGCATTTCTATTTAATGAAGGATTGTCCCTATTGACTAAAATAGAATTTCTTTATCAAAATTTGTCGTTTTTAATAAGACAATTGTGCATGGGCTCAATTGCACGATTTGTTAAATGTGGTCCACGATTTATCGGTATGTAATGATGCATTGACCAGTATGTAGAAAATATTGATCTAGCCTTGTATTTAAGTAAGCAATTCAAAAGTAGCGAATTCACTTTCAAAATTAGAGCAATGCTATGTACAGTCGTCATTTGGGAAAGCGTCTGGCATTATGTCCCGACCTATGGAATCAGCATATTGACAAGTGTCAACGTCAGGCTGGAAATTTTTCAAGTTGAGACTCCTCAAGTCAGCTTGAGGGTTGGCCAGCAGGTGCATCTTCAAATGCGCCAACCCTACACCATACCCATATGCAAAGGCTCTATCCCGGACAGTTCGAGTGGCGGAGAGTTGGGGATGCAGGCGGACAATCTCATTGTTCGCAGCAGTTAGCTCAACATCTAATCTTCATCGCGCCTCCTTCAACTCATTCAACTTCTGAGACATCCTCAATAAACTCGCCATATTCTTATCTTGGCGAGCGTCAACATCAGCACGCTCCTTCTTATACCTCTCAAAAGTGGCCCGAGCTTCAACCAACTCCCCTTGTAGCTCGCTGATTGTAACATCCTGGATTTTAGTGTATTTCATTAAATGATTATTTTAATTAATTTAAAAACTGATTTTCTTATTTTAAAATTTAAGGGAGTTTTGCTATATTATTTTATAATATTTTTAAGTTGTGTAAATTATTTTTTAATGTCATTTCTTATTATTATTTACTGTTTTGGCATTTAAATTGAGCTGTAATTTAAATTAGTTTATTTTTTAGCTTTAAAATTATTATTGTTTTAATAAAGCATTTCACTGCGTTTGAATTATTTTATTTAGCTAGTAGTTTTAAAATCTTTTTCGTTGGATCATTTTTGGGATCTCGAGATGTGAAGACTGGATCTCATTTCTTTTCCCCTCTTCTCTTTTTCCATTTTTCTTTTTCTTCCTTTCTCCCCGTTTCTTCCCGCGCGCACCAGCCTTTCTCTCTCTCTCCTTTCTCTCCTTCGTCCGAACGCTTCTCTCCACCTAGCCACAGCCGCACGCCGCCGTGGCCGACACCGCTCAGCCGAACCGACTCCCCACCGATCGGCAACCATTCCCTCCAAATCTTAGGCTGGCTAACACCGCCGTTAGCCTCCACGGCTCATTCGAACCTGCGGCGGTCCTTGCATCGCTGTGCTGCCGTCCGGCCACCATTTCTTCACCACCTCTTCACCGACCCTCTAGCAACCATTTAAATCCAATCCCGGCCCTGATCTGTCGCCGAAGCCGCCCCCACAAACACCCACTCTGATTTGAATTTCGTGGCCTTAAATCGCCGTTTCGGCCGCCACCCACGGCCAAAGGCCACCACCACTAGCTTCACCACCTCCCATAGGCCCTACCCTACCGTTCTCAAATCTTCGTTTGACCCCGTGTATTTTTGGGTTCACTGTGTATTTCAGCCACAGTGTTTTTACACTGTGGTGTTGTTGTTTTGGCGCTTCCAGCTCTCCTGTGAACCTCCGAAAAATATATTAAAGCGTTGTAAGTATTTTCTCAAATATATTTTAAGATTTTAATATATTTTTGCGCTAACTCATTTAATATTACTATGATTGGTTGGTTGTGCCGGACTGAGTCTGAAGAGTTATGGGGGTCGGATGGATTGAGAACGGAGTATTTGTCTGATTGGTTTTATTGTGCTGGTTTGGTTGTTGGAAATTTTTATTGGGTTGGTACATTGCATATTACACGTATATTTATGTGTTTATTGAAAAATAAGTTTTCATGTGAGAAAAAGGGAAATGAGACTGTAAGGATGGTGGTAAGCAGGGATGATGGTGTTATCCCGCCTGTGATTCTCGCCTACAGTGCTCCATTGAATTTTTGTGTTGTGTGGAAAGGAACTGTAGGGATGGTGGTATAGTCCCACCTGCGATTCCCGCCTATGGTGTACGTGTAGGGATGTGGTGTTGTCCCACCTACGATTCTCGCCTACGGTGCACACGGTAGGGATGGTGGTAAGCAAGGACGGTGGTAGAGTCCCGCCTGTGATTCCCACCTACAGTGTCCAATAAATATTTTTGTGTAAATCATTTTCTGGGAAAGTGATGGACATTTATTTTTGAGCCAAAAATGAGATTTTGGCGTGTGTTGGAAAAATATCTATTTTCGAGAAAAAATGATATTTTTGGATTTGGTGCATATTTTATCATATGCATGCATGTTGGTCACATTAAATGTAATTTTATCTTAGGGATCGTTTGGATTATTACTTACCTGCGGTACCATTTTTGGTACCGTAGATTTTGGTGCAGATGAGGATGAGGACAGTGAGCCTTAGGGATCAGCCCCGTGGTGAAATGACATGTGGTTGCTGCTGTTTTGGATTATGAGAATTATATCCCATGTGTGTGTATGTATTGGCTTTTGTTGTATTTCTTCGATAACTGTTGAACTTTCAGTATACTTATATTTTGGATATTTGTATTAATTAAATTCTGGTACTTAGTTACTTATTTATTATTTAGCCGCTACATTTTGTTGTGCACTTTTGTATGTTGTATACACTTTAGCACTTGTCGTTGGGATGTGTGACCCATGTTGTCATCATCCTAACGTCACGATTCCCGAGACTTTTTGTATGTAGGAGTCGGGGCGTCACACTAATCCTGGTGTCCTTCTCATGACGCTCTTTCCAGAATGCCTCTTTCTTTGTAACCAACTCCTTGACCACCTTCTTGCGCTCTTTCTCAGAGGAAGCCAAAGCAGCGGTTGCCTCCTTGGACTTCCTCTCAGCATCAACCCACGAGTGTTCAGAGATTCCAACATCCCCTGAAGACGTAGAACCTCTGCTTGAGTATTAGCCCTCTCCAAATCAGCCACATGTAGAGCAAAACTGGCCCGAGCGTGGAGACTCTCAACACGAAGAAGTTCGGATCAAAGCTGGATGATTCCTCACGAAGAGAAACAAGGTCAGCCTCTAAGGATCGGGCGTAACCATCAGTCTACTCCAAACTGGCTCTAGTCTCCACGATCCAAGACGCCAGGGTATCAATGTTCTACACAAGCACAATAAAGTTAGAATCTGATGCATGCCAAACAAAGCATATGCAAATGGAAAAATGAACCTTATTGGAGCCAACATTCTTCTTAGGCGCTTTGTCATCTTTATGACTGCCTCCGAATGAGGCAGAGAAGCACGAGAACTGGCGTCTTCCTCCCAGTCGAAGTCTCCCATTGAACTGGCATTTCCCTCCTATTGAAATAGTTCCTGATTCAAATTAGAAATATTAACAGAAAAAATTACTTGGCTGGTAAAGGAATGCATAAAATTGTCACCAAAGCATTTCATACTTACATGATTTAGATTTTGTTGAGGATCCATATCCTTCTACTTTATTTTTAATTTTAATTTTGTTGAGGATCCCGATTCAAAGGCTTGAAACTCTGCCGCTTTATTTTTGCGAATTCAGACAGGTCCAATTTTATAGCATATGTTGGGACCTAGGCAGCTCCGAGTTTTGCAGTATTTTGTCGGGTTCCAGGTTTCACAGGTTCCAAATTTTACGATTTTTTCTTTCTGCTCGATACAGGTACTTTAACTCCATTTTTTGTATCATCGGTGTCGATTCAACAACTCCCGAAGAAACACATTACCTAGTTGAGCAAAAAAAAAATTATTACTCAGTTTTTTGAATTTTATTTATACGGTTTGAACTGATTTTTCATGTCGTGGGTGAGAGATAAAATGAGTATACACAGCTTAGAGATAAACATGAATGATGCATGCATGAAAATATTTTTATTTCAAAATCTCAAACGACTTACAAAATTTTGAGACTTTTAGCCTCACTTTTCAAGCGCTCTTGTTTTTCATAAATCAACATGTTATCTTTATCTAAAAGAGCAGGAAGTCGAAATGAAGAGGAAAGTAAGGATTTTAAATTCTTATTCTCCTGCTTTAAGTCTTCTATTTTTTTATTAGATTCATGAATAAATCGTTAAAGTTCACAAATCTTCTCATTAAGCTTTTCAACCTCACGAGTTATGGACTGCAATCGCCGGGAAAATCCAACTATGGCTGATGAGTATCGAGCACCAAGACTCACCAGTTCATAAATGACATCATCATCTGACTTGTTAGTCAGATCATTCTCACGCTGCATGGCACATATGGTGGATATAGAAATAATTGGTGACAAAGATGAAGAATACCCCATATGATGACAAAGGGGATTGTTGGAAAAAGATTGTGGAGCCATTAAAGAAAAAATTTGGAAAGCAAGAATGTAGATGGATTTAAGAGGACAAAAAAGAGTTGATGCAAATGAAATGAAGCTCAAGACTGATTTTATAGGGATGAAAATGAGAATAAGACAAACTATCAGATTACAGGATATGCTAGGTACATATTTTATTTAGTTAAACCAGCGAGATTAACTGTAGATTACCCCTATGTTTCTCGTAAACGCTGAATCTCTGCTGTTAACCGCTGCTGTTCACTTTGTATTTGTACGCCCTTTTGTTCCGGCTCCTCTATGCATGGTTGCATGTCTTGGGCATACGGTCCACATATTTCTTCAACTCCATATTTTCGCGTTTTAATATTTTATTCTTTTTCCTTTTATTGGCAAGTTTTTATCGTAACTCACTTATTTGAATTTTAAGCTGATCAACCTCACTAACCCGTGACAGTAATCAACGAGACATGGTTGTAATAGCGCCAGCATATTGAGCGCTAAGCGTTCTCGATCCTGCAACAACCTCAGCGTCAGTCTTGCTAGAAAAATGCATCTCAAACCCTATCATGGAGTTGACGGCCTCAAGATTAAAGATAAATGGTTGAGACATAAATGGTTCCTGATTCAAATCGGGAACATTATTGGAAGAATGTTACTCGGTCATTTGAGAGATTATGAGAAATATGATAAATGCAGAGGAATTATTCTATGTATATTTTGAAGGGTGAGAATGGTCTTTTAAATATACACCCAGAGCATTCAAGGATCTGTGAAAGCTGACCCGGGGTGGAGCTCGAGACTCTAAAGGATTTGTCAACTCACGCTTTATAGCACGAATTAGGGTTCCGGGCAAAACTTGAGGCTCTAAAGCGTTGTCGGCTCGAGCTTTATAGCACAAATCAGGGACAAAAGACTCGTTAATTTACGACATTTGTCGGACTTTGAAATTTACGATACTTGTTGACAGTTTGTATTAAAAAATAAATGTAACTAAACAGTAGAATTAACTCGTGAACAATGAGGCCTTCTCTTTTATAATTACAAGTTGTCTTTTAACTAACGCGTAGAAGCATTTACCTTGGATTTATTAGCGAGAACAAGTTGTATTAATAAATAATTTAATGCATAGAGAAAAAAAACTAACTTTAGCAAATATTTTGGATAATCATAGGTCGGTAAGTATAAAAATTTACGACACTTGTCGACATTTTCTTTTCAGATCGTAGACTCTATTTGAAAGGCATGCAGCTAAAAGAAGAAAGATGATTGGTAAGACTGGATAAAACATAAAGGTCTACATATATTACTGTTAATTCATAGCATACTAATCGAGACATCACTTTTATCCAAAAAGATGAACATTAATTAAGATCAATTATTTGCTGATCTCGACTCCGAATGCATGTGTTATGATTTATGATATTGCAAACATAATACATTAAATTTTCTTGAGTTTGAGAGCTTGAGTAAAATAACTTCAGAGAATAGGAAAAAATTGTCATGGTTTTTGCCGGTAATCACAGGATCAAATGGCATTTCCTCCACTCACTTGACCAAGGGTTGGAGGGACAGGGTCACGGGTTCACCCACTTTAACCAATGTGCTCGTCCATTCAATTTTTTTTGTTAATTGTTTAAGGTTCAGCATTTGGGTTGTATTTAGTGCCAGCAATGCACATGGAATACAATTTTTTGGGAAATAAATCAAACAAAAAAAGATGTCCTCATTATTTTGAGGGTAATACATCAACGTACTTGCATGCTTGGTGACAAATAAATGTGCCAAGTGAAAAAACTTATAAGTCTTGCTTTTAGATGAACTCCGTGAATGTAATAGGAATGGAGAATAGAATAAAGTTGGAGGCCAGCCATAGAAAAGGTTTCTCTCGTGCCATCATTAGTACTTGCATCATGATGTGATCTAAATTGGGCTATTCTAAATGGCTATATATGAAATTAGGAATGGTTCTGTCTATGTATCTCATCAATAATAATGAGGTGGGTCCATTTGAGTTTATTATAATTTGGATAGACATTAAATGCATTCAGCTACACTGGCGATCTATGATCACTTACTTATTTCTTTTAGTAATGTGGTGGAACGCCTATCCAAAAAAAAAAAGAAGCGTGGTGTAACGTCATTATTTATCTTTTTTTTATATCTCAATTTGATTCAACAACAACTTCTTTTTAATTTATTTAATTATTTTTTATATTTTGGAGATGTAAAAACAAAATATATTTTATAATACAATATTTTATAACTTTTTATCGTCAATTTTTTTTATTAAAAATTATTTTTTATGTAAAGTATTTAAAAAATACGATCAAATAATTTTATTATTTATGATTACCTCGCCAGTTGAGCTAAAAAATCGGTAAATTTTTTTTTTTTGTTTTGTTTCCATGTAATAATGATGTCTTCATGATCAATATTTTTAGTGTCTTCTGAAATTTTTAATGATGATGTCTATATGATGATAAAAAGAAATATCTCATCATCTCATATATGATCAAAAGTATGATAGATTAATAATATAAATGGTCCACCCTTGGTTAAAGGAATATTATCATCATGGCCATCATTAATTCTTGGTCACCATTGCGGAGATCCTACCATATATATTTTCTTTCATCGTTTTGACCTTTTCTTTTATTATGCTCTCAAGTACTTGATTACTAACCAAATAATGCAGTCAAAAGGTGAAAACATGAAAATATGATATTGGAGTCCGACAAATCTGATATCCTTTGATTAGTTTCATGTCTTTCTCATTTTAAAAGGTAAAATATATACCTTTGATATTAAAAGACAAACATACCCCTAAACTACACGGAAGTACATGCACTAAAGTAATTAATAGAAGGCTAAAATTGGAATGAGGAAAAATAAACGGAAGAAAAAAATGGAATTAGAAAATCTACTATTCATTCATGTAGAAGCGCGATAGGCACTTATTATAATAGAAAGATATCTACTATATATATAAACATGAATGACTGGTGAACAGTATTTTCGTCTAATATTTTCTTTTCTAATTTTGCCCCTGCTTGTATTTCTTTTCCCCTTCTGTCCCTCATCATTGTTGGCTGTTGTTTGGTTTTTCATGTCTGTGCCCTTCTATTTCACTTTTTACTGTTTTCTTCTATCATTGTCGTTTTTAACCTTGTGTTTTAATCGCATCTTTACGCTTTTACCCCTAATTTAGTAACTGTTTCTCACAAATGTCACGCACCGCTTGCACCGAATGGTTAAATTTGTAAAATCAAATTTTCTTTACGAAAATATCCCTATGTAGATTATGTTTTTCGCTTGCTGCTTCGTATAAAAGATTTCATCTTCCTCAGTTTACACTGTTCATAAATCTACTTCTTTGCTCCTCAGTTCTAAATTTGCCTCTTTGCTGGTCATTTCTCCACGTCTTCCGATATGTTTTTTTATGTTAATTCTTTCAAAATAAATATTTCTGGATATTTGTTCTGGTATTTATTTACATGGTCTAATTAATTTTTAAAAATAAATAACAAATTTCTTAGTATAAAATATTTTTCGATGATTGGAAAAAAGTACAAAAAAATAAATAAATATTTGGATTTACAAATATAAATTGAATTGAAAAACAGATTGCGGAATCTGATCAATTATTCCATTTCTGGTTCTACCGCTTTAGCTGCCTCTTTCATCTTGTATTTTCACATATAAAGGGTTTCTGCTATGCTAACATCTCAAGGAGAAAAAAATTAATGTCATTTATTTCAATATTCATACAACAAAAATTTCAAATATCAAGAAAGAAAATAAAAGACGGGAGAAAAAATAAAAAGTTTGAATGTAAAAAAAAAAAAAAAAAATTACGCTGAAGTGTGAAGACAGAAAAAAAATTCTAATTTATTATATTATTTTAAAAAAAGAACCAACACAGTGAAAAGAAAAAAAAAACAATAATATTCAAATCTATTAAAAAAGGAAAGAAAAGGACAACAAAATTAGTCAAACAAAAATAAGAAAGAAAGAACAGTGGAAAAGAATGAAGGAAAAAGCAAGAATAAAAGGTTTTAAAAGAACCAACATCTCTTCAAATATATCAACATCTGTTCGGATCTATAGGGGAAAAAAATCAACTGAAATAAAATGTTTTAGAAAAATGTACATTAACTTAGATCTATATGAAAATTTCCTTGCAAATCCACGATGGAAGAAAAAACAAACAATAAAGATCAACTGAAAAGGGAAAAAAAATTCAAGAACACTTAGATCTAAACACGATCTCTTGAAATTTAGAAAGATATGTCCAGATCTCTTGAAATGTTTACATGCTCTTCTTTCTTTATAAACTAACAACAAATATTTTGATGAAATATATATTTTAACTGTTGTAATCCAAATGACGCCACCAAGAGAAGTCAACACCATACATGGAAAAACAACAGTTCAAGATATGCATGTTATTGATAAAAGGTTTTAAACACATCCCTAATTACATTTATAGTATTTTTTATTTAATATGTTATGATACCTTTACTATTACAAATTTAATTCTATTTCCAACTTGTATAGCCTAAAGCCTTTATGCCTAATAATGTGGACTCAATTTGTTCATAATGAGTGTGAACAAATTTCAAATATTATTGCAGCGAAATCCATAATTCTTGGAATATGAAGTAAAGTTGGTTCTTATAATGATACTTCTTTATCATCAAAACCAACAAGTGTTTTCATCACCGGCCCTCTTCTTGCACTTGCAATTTCATTACGTGCATGGTAAATCATTTATTTAAAAGAATTTTTTCAGTAATTAATTTTAGAAAAGCTAAATTATTTATCGTTTCATTCATTATAAAATAATATCATGTCTCTAACGTATATTATCATTTTTTTACTACTTTCATTGTTTTAATTATTAATGCAACATTTAAGGTGACACAAAATGATTGCACTGCTAGAAAAAATTATTGCCAACAATCTTGATACATCAAGAGAATCAACTTCAACCAGTGCCATGCAAACGATAACAAAAATTTCTGATATTGCTAAGATTATCAATTCCACATAATCAATGACAGTATAATTTTCTTCTTTAAAACTAAATTATTTCTTTTTATTTAAATTTACTTTACTGCTACCTTCATACTATACATTTATTCCTCCATTCTTAATGTAGAAACCAACACTCTCAATTAAAGGAAAATTTTCATTAATCAATTTACATCAACAATTCTATTACATGTCCTATGTAAATTGTAATAAGGCAACTGGATATGATTACAATGAAAAATTCATGTGCTATAATTGCAAAAACATGAGCATCGTATAACCACGGTAAGCATTTTATCTCGTCACTTTAAATGATCATTTTTGACATGATACATATAGCATTATAATTGTTAAAATTAAGCAATATTAATATTCTCATTAATTTTAGCTATCGAGTCTATCTAGAAGTAGAGGACGATACTAGATGTATAATAGTTGTTGTTTTCAGATTGATAGCAGAAGAAATATTGAATTCTACAACTATTGATCTATTCGAACAATGGCGAGGTAAAATGTATATTCATAAACTTATTTACAAAAATTTAATGCATATGTTTTTATATTTTTTCCATTATTACAGGAGCACCTACCATATTTAGCAAATATTGCAAGTATAGTTTCAAAAAAAGAATAGATTATGTAATTGTGTGCAAAAATGAATCAACATGAACAATTGCGCCAGAATAAGTTCAACGTGCTCTCCGCCCATTCTATAAATCAAGCTACATCATAAACACTCAAAATCTCTTCTTGTTGAACTTCTCAGTGTTGTAATTATATATTTAAATAGGATACTAACTTGTATGTAAAGTCTATGTTTATTTCTTCACTTTTTATTTTGTTTTGTTCAATTTTTCTTTAAATTTCATTTCTCACCTTTCCATTTACTACTTTCTACTATTTTTATTTTTTTTCTTATTTTCATCATTTGGGCATACGTGCAAAGCAAGTTGTCCTATATATATATATATATATATATATATATATATATATATATATATACACGTTTAAAGGTGGAAGAAATGTTTTAATTTAGTTCTCGAAAAAGCTATTTGTCTAATCATTTTATTTTTCTCAAAATCAAGAAAACGTGTACAAATCAAAATAAATTTTATTAATATCTAAAAGATATTTTTCACAAAAAAAATTATATCCAAACATTAATTATTAAAGTCTACGTAAGTCTCAGCTACTTTATGCCCGGTTTGGATATAAGATAATTCATCTTAATTTATTTTATTTGAAATAATATTACATATAATTAGGGGTGTAACCGGTCCGGTTCGGTCCGGTTTTAGACAAAATATTGGACCGAACCGGTATGACCGGTTTTGTATTTTTCAAAACCGATTACGCACCGGTTATACTTCTAAACCGGTACTTCCAGTTTTACCAGTTTCCGATTCGGTCCGGTCCGGTTTTCCAGTTTTTTTAAAATATAAATTTGACATTTTGTCATTAAAAATATGTTTTAAAAAAATTGTTTTAAAAAAATATGTTATTATTTTATTAATTTATATTAGACTATTAATATAACTATAACTATAGTCTATATTAGACTACTTTTTTTTTAGGGAGTCTATATTAGACTATTAGTACAAGTTATAAATTTATATATTAGTATAGCTATATATTAGTATATATTAGTATTAGTGATAAACTATATATTAGTATAGCTATATAATACATGATCAATTACATTTTCGTTTTTAATATTAAATTTTTATTTTATAATAACATTATCTTATATATAATTATATTAATAGTATATGATCAAACAAATTACAAATGTTCATATTTAAAATTAACATTTAATGTTATATTTTATAAATTATAATATGAAATTATTTCATATATGATATATAATTATATATAAAAATTTCACATATAATTATACATTATATATAAAACTTATATATTTAATATATATAAAATATTTTGTATAATTTTAATTTTGTATAAAACTTATATATAAAATATTATTTTTTATATTTTTTTATCAATTGGTTCGGTCCGGTCTAAAAAATTCTAAAACCGGAATCGGACCGGTTCCAACCGGTTTATGAATTATAAGAACCGATTCCGGACCGAACCGATTCAAAATCGGTAAAATCGGTCCGGTTCAGACCGGTTTACCGGTTTAAATTTACACCCCTACATATAATCATAAAATGTATAAATAATGTACAGTAGTTTTAAAAAGAAATGGAGTCTATTTTTAAATTTTTTTTTGTGATTTTGTATTTATTTATTTTTTTCAAAGTGACTGTGCAACACTTATACACTCACAACTGCAATTATCATTTCTCTTTTATTTAATTATTATAATTTTTTAAATTTTTTATATAAAATATAATAAATAATTTAATTTTTTTAAAATTTAAAATAATAATAATATTAAAAAATAATATTTTATTTAACTTGTAATTATTTTATTGAGATTTGCTACACAACCTCCTACTATTCATCCACACTCCACACTCCATACTTTTTAATATTTTTTAATATTTTTTTAAAAAAAATTTTTGAATTTTTTTTTAAATATTTCAAATTTTTTATTCACTATTTATATAAAAAATATTTGATAAAAAAAAATTAAAAAAAAAAAGTGGAGTGTGGAGTGTGATGAATAGTAGGAGGTTGGGAAGATTATTTCGATCTGCAATCTCCCCCTTTTTTTTTTTCCTACTTTCACGAGTTCTCAAATACTTCAAATCTTTATCTGTATGACCAAAGCAGATATATATATATCAAAAATTCTACTCAACTTCCTACTATTCATACCACACTCCACACTCCATCTTTTTTTTAATTTTTTTATCAAATATATTTTTATATGAATAGTGAATAAAAAATTATAAATAGTTTAAAAAAAATAAATTCAAAAAAAAATTTAAAAAAATATTAAAAAATATTAAAAAATGTGGAGTGTAGAGTGTGGGGAGTATGAATAGCAAAACCCTATATATATATATATATATATGTATCTCATTTAGATTGTACGATCTCAAATTTTACCTATCTAAATATTGTATTTTATTTTTAAAATTTAAAAATATCTACTTAAATAAATAATAAACAAATAATATAAAACTGACACTGACCTAGTCAAAACAATAAATAAACAAGATAATCTGATATGAACAATGTATGAACAGTATAAAATCTCAAGAATTTGAATACTCTATAAATATTATGAGATTTACATCTTTTTTAAATTTAAAAAAATTAAAACTATCTCATCTCATTTTATTATTAAAATATATAATTTTTTATAAACTATCCATGATGTCTATCTTAAGTTAAAAAATTTCAGCACTATTTAAAATATCTAGCTGTCAAACCGACCCTAATACCCTGAAAATATTCCACAGCTCGAGGGTCTCAATCCCATTAAAGAGAGGTGCTTTAGTCTAAGAGGAACAAAAGGAGATATTTTTTCCGTATTTGTTAGCAAGAGTAGCAATCAGGCAAGGCTATCTCAAGCTGTCCAAGTCAATCCCGGAATAAAATCCATATCAGTTCAAAAAAGAACAGAGAAAAATGGAATGCTCTATATAAAGAAATGAAGTATACGGTATTGATCAACACCTTTATTTACTCTGTTTTTTTCAAGTCGACGAGGTACTTCAGGTGGGTCACAGGTCTCAATGCCATTAAAGAGAGGTGGAAGAGGAACAAAAGGAGATATTTTTTCCGTATAGATATTTTTTCAATATATAGTCTAAGAGAAAATGGTAGGATTAGTATACTCTTACTACTTATTTATTATTTTTTTATATTTAATTTTTAAAATTTTTAATTTTATTTAATAATTAAGGAATTAACTATAAATAAAATTATATATTTTTTAATTTTATATTAATGATTAAGAATGTTAAAAAAATATTAAAATTGATAAAAAAAATTTCAAATATATATAAGTAATAAATGGATAGTAATAAAATACTAACCCTATCACTGTCAATTTGTCGAAGAGGAACTTCACGACTTCACGTTCACGTGGGTCACAACCTATACACGTTCCTATATCTGCAAATAAGACAACTTGGCGGATGAGCTTTACGCGGCTAGAAAGTTCTTGAACAGTTCTTGATCAGATATATGCATGCCTGGGTAAGTTTTGTGTCCATTCTTTTAAAAAATAAAAATAATAAAAATAAAAAATAAATGAATTTTCGTTTTTTATTTTAAAAGAATTTGCACGTCCAGAATCTTTACAAATCATTTTCTGAACGATATTACAAAAAATATATATCTCATCATGATTTGGTCCAGAATTTTTAAAAGAGCGATGCTATTCTGCTGTTAAAAGATACCGCTAGATTAAAATTAATTTTTTAAATTTTTTATTCATATTTTTTTATCATTTTAAAACATTTTAAAGAATATATAAAAAAATATCAATACATTAATAGTTATTTTCTTAACAATTATATAAAAATAATTAAAAATAAATAAAATATATGAAATGTCAAAATGAGGGAACAAATTGAATAGGCAAAGTAGCATTTTTATTTTTAGAAATCATCTGCCGTGCGAGTTGACTTAGGTTAGGTTTAATTGGATCGTGAATTGAGATTAAATGAATTGAGATAAAAGTTAAAATTTAAATAAAATATTATTAAAATATTATTTTTTAATATTATTATTGTTTTAGGATTTGAAAAAGTTGAATTGTTTATTATATTTTGTATAAAAATTTAAAAAAATTATAATGATTAGATAAGATGAGATGAGATAGATTGAGAGTTTTTCTCAATCTAAACTGAGCCAGCTTATAATTTGCAGACATAATATTTAAGAAGAAAAAATAAATCTAACCTATAGTCTATTTAATTACAAAAATAAAATCAACGTAAAAATTAATTATTAATTGCTTTGAACGTACAGCCTGCATTTATAATAAGGTGGCAAACGTCATTCGGATGATCTAGATAACCTATCTTGATAAACCTGCGCGCATGCATGATGCATGTTAATGTTTTATGAATCTGAAATATTTCTACTGAAAATGGCCAAAACTGAAGATATGTAAAACGATAGTAGTATTCTAGTAGTAGTAGTACTACTATTTATATATATAGCACAATATATGACTTATAAAGTGGCATACGTAGTACGGTAAGGCTTCGTTTTGTTATCAAACTCATCTCAACTTATTATTATAATTTTTTAAAATTTTAACATAAAATATAATAAATAATTTAACCTTTTCAAATCTTAAAATAATAATAATATTAAAAAATAATATTTTATCGTCTTAACTCAACTCATTTCAACATCTAAACACAGTCTAATAGTTTATAAAATTGATCACTATTAAATGTGAACACGTTGAAGTAAATGCTTCTGAATAAATTAATTTGGTAAAACAATATTACACGACTATTTATACTAGTTACAAGAAGTAAATAAAAAATACAAAGAATGAAATACAAATAGAGGAAATTACAAACAAGGACCCAGTGGAGGACCGAGTAAAATACAGAATAAAATAACACTTTAACAAATAAAAATTAATACAACAATTATAAATTGTAATAATCACCACATTAATTATACATATAATGATATATATAAGTCTTAAATATATAAATTTCGTACAAATTTTTTATAAAAATAAGTAAAATAGATCCTATTATGAATTTTTTTTTTTTTTTTATACTTTTTTGGTCTTTAGGATCTACTATTTTATAAAAGACTTAATACATTTAAAACTTGTCACTAAAATCACCATTGGATATTGATCTAGTCGAAGCCGAGATAGTTAGAAGTCAAGGGTCTAAAGACCTGAGCTGCCTCAGCCTCTATCAACTCCAGCTGTTCTTTAAAGAGGTGCATGTACACCACCCAATCACCGTTTCCGACTGGGCTCGGCATTGGCATCACGTATCCGGCGTCCCCTTCCCACGGAAAATGGTACGACCCAAAAGCCGGGTTTCCCCACCCGAAGTCCACCTTAGACACTGGGAACTGTTGCCCGGATGACACCACCAAAGCCGGTCCATCTTCGCTCCCATTATAATATATCTTTGCCAAACCTGGCACCGGACGATGAGCCTCCACCCAATCTATCAGCCCCAAAAAATGTTCCTTTGTCACTGCACCTTCCAACAGTTTATGAACCTCATCTGCCACCCAATCCAACGGCTTGTCGTTAATCTCACTCACTTGCTTGGCACCATAGGGTATGGACAGCACATTTCCAAAGTAAGAACCCATGAGTGAAGCTTTATGTTTATCTCCTTCGCTTAATCTTGTCCTTCCATCGACTACAATGCCCAACTTGGTTACCTTTTTGTCCATGTTCTTAATAATAGCCCATTTGGCAATCATCTTCCACAGGAATGCACTAAAACACTGTAATTTTGTCCTCCTGCAACCATTGGTGCTGGCTAGTGACTGGAGACGGTTGAGTTGGTCGGCAGTAATGTAGTATATGCGGCTAATGAGATCATCTGCATCAGGTTCTGGGTCTTTGGGTGGGGCCAATGTGGTTATGGGGACATACATGTCATCCAAGGAGGGATGAATCGAGCCGGGGTGTCGAGGGTTGAGTAGAGATCGACGAAAAGATGGCATAACAGTGATTGGTTTAGACCGAGCCATCTCAGCCCACGAAACAAGAAACATGTTGGCCGAGTAAGCGTCTGCTATTCGGTGGTCAAATGTGCATGCCACCACCAATCCGCCACATTTTAGCTGAGTAGCCTGCACCATGCACCAGCATGCAGTTAATTTCGAATAACTATTAGCTAGGTAGTACCTGATCTCATAACATATCTACCAATCATGCATTTAATCGGTCCATCTCTAAATCATTTAGAGCCGCTTGGATTCGCAAGTCTCCTCAACTTATCTCATAATAATTTTTTTTTAAATTTTAAAAAAATATTTTCAAATTTTCACACTAAAATATAATAAACAATTTTACTTTTTCAAATACTAAAAAAATCTTTCTAAATTTTCACACAAAATTTAATAAATAATTCAACTTTTTCAAATCTTAAAATAATAATAATATTAAAAAATATTATTCTAAAAATATTATTTTCTACTGTTTACAAACCATCTCAACTTATTTCTAAATTCAAACGGCTCCTTAGACAAATGAATTGAATATAGTTTTTTTTGTTTCATTTATAATATTTGTAGGTTCCATAATTTATAATTTTTTAACGAGTGATTAATGGTTAGGGAAATTTATTACAAAGAGGTTTACTTTCTTTTTCTTCTTGTTTTCGGGATTTTTTTTTTTACGTTTAATTTTCACGAAGGTAGGATATTATAATATGCATATTCTTTTAATTTATTAAAAAGTCTTCGTTGTTAGAGGCAATGAGGAATCATAGCCATCTACAGAGAGATCTAGCGAGTGACATATTGAACCAAACCTGGACAGCGAGAACCCCGTGCTTCCTCTGGGGCACAAGTTTGCCCTCGATGGTCTCGTCAGGGTTATACAAGTTGAGGTCTTTAAGGTCTACCTCTGCAAAAGCTTCAACAAAACATACTCCGCCACTGTTGCAGAGAATCTCAGGTTCTCCAACCAAGTTTGGTACCACCTCACCGGCAAACGCGTAGTGGGAAACCAGAGTTTGTGCCAATGCCTTCTTGAGCACCCCGACCATGGACTGAAAAGCACTAAGGTTGTCTGCAGCATCATCCCCGGAGGTAGCTGCAGGTTTCTTATAGCAGAAAAAAACACCCACGTCCACGGGGGGAAGAAGCAAGTCTAGGTTGGATAGTGGCAGCCAGTGCTCTTGCAATGGCAGAACTGCAGCCACCATGTCCGTCTTGCTCACTCTCACAATGTACTCTGACCCCTCTGATCTTCCGGCCCCCATGTGTACTTGATTATGTTTCAAGTTTTGGAGGATCTCTTGGGAAGAAAATTAGAGATCAGACGAGAGGACGCTGTGCTTGATGGGCTTGCTAGCTAAAATTAATATATATAGGCACAGGGCCGGGACAGTGGGATAACCAGAAAGAAAATTAATTATTTATATGCAGATTTAGGTAAGTATTATGCTAATTACTATTTTTATAAAAATTAAGAATCATATGAAAATTTTATTCTTTTAATGAAAAACAACTTATTTAAATTTAGTCATAAATTTATGTCTATAATAATCATATTCTTCTCATCGGTTGATCCATGAAAACGACCAGCTTATACAATAACTTAGTTGCAACCATTTCAAAAGTTTTTTAGCCGAGTAATATAAATACATGCTCGATCTTGTCAAATGTAAGTATATACTTTTTGAAAGAAAATTGAATTCATCACCAAAAAAAAAAAAAAAAATGAATTTCTTTTATTTAGATCTTAAATTTATCAATTTTTTGAAAAAAGAATACCCAAAAAAACTATACATTAAAATTTTCCTTTTTAATTTAATTTAGACTGATAAATTTAATTATTGGGATAGAAAGCAGGAATCTTCAGCAGGTGGACGTAGAATATGTCAAAAGAGCAGTGCTATCACGAGACGCGACAAAGATAAAAAGTTTTTTTTTTTTTTCATTCATTTTTTTATACCTTTAGATATTTTGTTTTTTTTTTTAAATTCACAAAATTGGTAAAAAAAAATTGACTTAATTTTTCAAATAAACGAATTAAGTCAATTCTACATCTTGGTTATAGATTTAAATTTATTGATCAATTTCAATGTTTGAATTGGGCATCCCCATATCCAATTAATTTATTCAGACAATTCAAAGTAGAAGGTTTAAATAATTAATATTTGCGGTAACATAATATACATGATTACCCCTATTAAATTCTTTTGCTACTCTAGATCTGCTTGCATCGACAAGACTAAAGTCAATGGTAACAACAAAAACAAAGAGACTATATATATATATAGAAGCCGTAGCTTGGGCTCTTGTCAGATATGAATTTATTTATTTCCCCTATTTCTTCGGTCCCCCATCGAAGCAGACAAACTTCTTGAGCTGATTTTCAAAGAAATAAAAAGAAAGAAAGAAAGGTAATCAAGCTTGCGCGTATGCTTGTTAGAATAATCTTTTGTGTTTTGTCAATCGCAAGAAGTTTCTTGGAGACTTGATAATTTGTTTGCATTTCCGGTCCATTGGATGATTGAGAAAACTCCAATTTCCACAAAAGACAAGTCTAATTATGAGAGCTACTGATCTTCTTTTGTGGGTATGTAATTATCTAACACATTTTCAACCAAGTATGGCTGCTTGACCTGCATGGGGTCTTGGTTTCACATAATAAAATATCACAAATTAGTTATAAAAACGTGAAAGAGAGAGGCGGTCTCAGCTGTCTAAAAATGAAGATTTGTTTCGAAAAAGAAAACTTGTATAGAAAAGATAAAGTAAAGGGAACGGGCAAAAGTTCAAATTAAAGGTGACTAAAAGGAGAAAATGTATATAAAGATTACACGTACCCGTGAGTTTTTTTGTTTAAATTTTATGTACACGATCTTTACTTTTAAAAAATACGTGTGGCCAAACTAATGAGTTTATAAAAATAAAAATTTAATGTGCAGTTATTTTTATATATTTCTTGTACATTTCACTAATATGATTGGTTAGGTCATTTTTTTTAATAGAAAACAATTATTTTGACCAATTTCATCGATGTAGTGCGTAAGGATTACACAAAACTGACTGTATGGAGTAAAACTCTAAAAAATTAGTTTTTTTTTTTCATATGAGTCCGATATTTATTCACTTTTTCAAAAGATTACGTAACATTTACACATTCCATGACTACAAATATTATTTTTCTAAACAAATATTGTGAAACTAATGCTAGATATAAGGGATTCTTTTCAATTTATTGGTAAGGTAAGAATATTTTTTTAAAAAAATCATAAAAAAAACCATGGGAATTTTTCTTTTCCAAAAAATGGATCACCCCCACCATGATTGAGTCATTGACCCACCTCCGATCCCTTGTTATTTATATAAGTATATAACCCATTTTTTCTTAAAATATTAAATAAATCAGTTTAATTAGGCTGTTTCATAACATGTTTAGATATTTGGAGTATCTTATAATTTTGTGAATAATAGTAAAATGATTTGAATGAAAATGTTTTATTGGGTTTGGAGAAAAGTAGGAGAACAAATTGAATATAATTTTTGTTTTGAAGTTTAAAAAAAATTTGAATAAAATTTTTGTTTTGAAGTTTATAAAAATTTGTATTGATTTTTGTATTTGAGTAATGATTATACGAAAAAATTAAAAAATATTATATATTTAAATAATGTTTAAGGCTTGTTTTGGATAGAGAGATGTTTATGTCTCATCTCAATATCCAAATAGCATAAATATAAATATTTTTCAATTTCAAATTTTTAACTTTTTAATCTAATCATTATAAATTTTTTAAACTTCTAAACAATCACACAAAAAAAAAAAAACTTTTTTAAATCTCAAAACAAAATTATATTCTAACAAATATTTTAATTTTATAATATTTTTATTAAATTTTTTTTCTCTTATTTTTTAAAATTTTATAAAATATTTTAGTGCAAACAATTTATAACTCATCTCTTATCGATTCAAGTATCTGATTATTATTTATAAATTATCACAACTCCTACAAACCAGATGTAAAAATTTAGGAAGAAATATTCTAAGAATTTTAAAAATTTGAAGTCGAAACAGAACTAAAAGTAAATGCCAAGGAAAAATTACAACAAAACTCGAGAACCACGCCTACTTCTGTAATGGACCACTGGCTCTGTGTCATAATGAATAATGATATATTTATAATTTTTTTTATAATTTATTATATAATTAGGTTTTAAAATTAGAATATTTATATAAAGTGATGTTATTTTTATAAATTATTTTATAAATATATTTGTTATTTAAAATATAATTATATAAAAAGTTATAAAAATAGTTATATGTCTATCGATTTTCATATAGTATATAGAGAGTAGTCACTACAACAATACTTCTCTGATAAGACTGAGCATTAAAATAGTAGTTTGGATTCATAAACCATCTCAACTCATCTCATTTTTATTATTATAATTTTTTCAAATTTTAAAATATTTTTTTCAAATTTCAACACAAAGTATAATAAACAATTCAAAAATTTCAAATCCTAAAATAATTATAATATTAAAAGATAATATTCTAAAACTATTTTATTCTATTATTCACAAATCATCTCAACTCATGTCTGAATCCAAACTACCCTAAATGTGTTCAACTTTCCTACAACGTTTTCTTCCTTGCAAACCTGATATATGTACAGCGCTTTTTATAATTCTTTATATAATCTTATTTTAAAATAAGAATATTTATATAAAGTGATATTAATTTTATAAATTATTTTATAAAAATATTATTCATTTAAAACATAGTTGTATAAATGATGGTAAAAAAAAGTTGTATGTCTATGATTTTTCAAATCCAAAATATTTTCAAAACTCACCTACCTAGTTGTATCCTTTTTTTTTTTCTTTATTTTAAGAAATTATAGATTATATTCTTGAATTATCATTTTTTAATTTCAACCATGTTTTATAAAAAATGACTACTTTTGAATTCGGATCGTCGATCATCGGAATTATGCCATATTAACATATCGACTGGTAATAAAATAAATTAATAGTTCTTATAGCTCAAAATGCAAAATTGTTTAAAAAAAAGGCACGGTAGTTTATATATAAATAACATATATTTTTTTAAGTAACACGACGACAGAAAAATAAAATATAATAGAAAATGAGTTATAGAAGAGAGAAGGAATGAGAGATGATTTTTGAGGACTACCTTTGCTCTTAAATCATAATTGAGTACAAGGAATTCATTTTTATATATAGAAAAAGAGTAATGCTATATATATTTATGAGTTGTGTAAGTATCGCATATTTAAAAAAAAAAAAATCAACTATTAAAAATTAATTTTTTATATGAATTTTATATCTACTTACTTTTTAAAAATAAATAGATAATACTTATATATTTTATGATTGTAAATATTATTTCTTTTATAAAAATCAAATTAAAATAATAATCAATTACTTATTATTGCCCTGCTACTCTTCTGCCTAGCAGATACCATTCCGCGCCCCTTAGTACAATTGCATTTTTTAAAAAAATATTTTTAAACCTCTTTAATCATTTTTAAAAAACATATATATATATATATATATATATATATATACACAAATACATTAATGATAAACTTGTTTAAAGATTTACAAAACTAGAGGGACAAACTAGCATTTTCTAAATAAAAATAATAACTTGAGCATCCCCTAAAATTTTATGGCTGTTGAAGACGTAAATTCTGTGTGTGGAAGCGACCGATCTGGGAGTTGGTGGGATTGGTAAGAATGGATATGGTTTTGGCCTTTGGGTTGATGCTAATACTAATATCCCCACTGCGTTCGTCTGGTGCACGACCTGCATGGATTCTCTTCTCAATTCTCAACCACCCTAACCCACGAGCTTCCATTATCTTGCTGTTGTTACATGTTGTTTCGTTGGGAAATACCTACCCCACCATCTCCAACTCCCACTGCCCTATATCTGTTCGTCAAAATTCCCCACTCAGCTGTTTCGCTTTACGCCTTCAAATGGGCTTCCTCGCTCGCGTATGACGACGCATCTATACGACTACACCTACGTCATTGTAGGGCAATGGGCTAATTCTTGGACACATTCACCCGTATTGTGACGGTCCAAGTCAAGTCATTGAAAGCCAACATGAGGTGGATCTGGATCTACCTATTTTGGGATGGATTATTCCTCGATCCATACGGCCCAAAAGCTTATTGGATCTGTACCAACTTTAGCATTACTAATTCAGTTACATTATTTACATCATTTATATAATAAAGTTTGATTTGTAAAATTTAAATTTTAAAATTTTATATTTAAAATAAAATAATGTTATGCAAGTGCTCTACTATATGTATTATCCATACCAACTTATAAATAGAATTTTTCATAATAAAAACAACTTTCTATTTTTTATTAAGTGAAATTAATTATATGAATATCATTATCCATAACCAGAGTTGGAGTAAGAATTTTTCTAATGATATTCATACGGCTATTTTTGCGATCACTTTATAAAACATTATTAACGTTCTTTAGTGGAATTTCAAATTTTACATAACTATGCTTTATATATATATATATATATATATATATATATACAAAGAAGAAGAAGTTATGCCTGCATATTAGTCTTTGTGATTCAATTGTTAAATAGTAGTGTTATATGTACTTACAATTTTTACTTATACTTTTACTTACAATACTCATTTTGTCAATTTTGTCTTAAAATTAAAATTTCATAATTTTCAGCATATCAATAACTGGCACGTGAAGAAGTAGGTATTTTGTAAATTTTTCTCAAGTACAAATAGCATTTTTCATTGTTAAATGTATCCTAAATCATAACCAGATGTTAAATCTATAGGGATCACCATGGTGATATTTGGTGACTTATCCAGCATTAATAAATACCACACATGGATAAACTTGGCATCTTTGCAAAATTATCAATAAATTCAGATACCGATTGGGACGATCCTCGGCCCGTAAAAGGATTAAGCCAACGGTCCAACACACCATATTTCTTATGCTTGAGCTCATTATTTATTTGTTTTTGGGTGTAATTTTTTGCTAATAATTCCGCTTCTTCGACACATTGTCAAAGTCTAATAATATTTTTATAATTTATTTTATGAAATATTTTTTATTTTAAATATAATTGTGTAAAAGGTGTTAGAGTAATTGAAGATATTCAACCTAGGGATATAATCGGTCCGGTTTTAGACATATTTTAGAACCAAACTGGTATTTATCGATTTTGGGATTTAAAGAACCGATACCGCACTAGTTATACTTCTAAACCGATACTTCTGATTTTATCGATTGCGGTTTGGTTTTTCAATATATTATAATATATAATAATACAGTGATAATATATTGTAGTATATTATAATTGTATTATAGACTATAGTGATATATAATATTAGGGATGTGCAAAATTTTGAAAATTCTGAATCCGTCCGACATCCGCTCCAATTCCGATTCCGACAAAGTCGAAGTGATCAAAATTTGTAATTGGAGTCAGAGTTCGGAGTAGATTGGAGCTCCAAACTCTAACTCCGATTTCTTTAAAAAAAAATCAAATGTAAAACGACATCGTTTAATGTGGAACGGTATCGTTTCATCACACGAGAGGCCCAAAACGCAAGACCCCCTTGGCCCCTTCCCTTCTTCCTTCTTCTCCTTCTTCCTTCTTTAGTTCTTCTCTTATCTGAACCAGTGAACCCTAAATTGATCTCACTGATGTTCCTCTTTGCACCTCCGTAGTCTGTAGTCTCGCCACCTCGTTCTCAGGCCAGCCTCCGTAGCCTTTGCCCTTTGGTATGTTACCAATTCCGAACCCTAAAATTGATTAAATTTTATGTTTTCTTTTCTTCCATCTCGAGTTGCCTAGAATTAGTTGTTTTCGGATTATAAAGGTGGTTATTCTGATGAAGTTGAGTTGTAGTAAGGAAATTTAGCAAAAATTGAATATGGTTGATACCGTTGGATTGTTGGCAGTATGCATGCAATGTGTTTGATAAAATGTGTAAGAGATTTTATGGATGAGTTCATTGATTTGTGTTTGCTAAAATTGAATATCATTTTCAGTAACATTTTGAGACATATAAACCTAGCCGATAGAGACTAATTGCGGAGCTAAACATGGGGGCCTATATTGACATTAGACCCTATAAAAGTTACATGTGGAACCACGTATTAGAGGGCCATAAGAGTCACCAAAAACACAAGTGCATGGCTGCTGGAAATGTTTGCCCGTGCAGTGCGTGCACCCTCCATTATTCATGAGGCTAAATATGAAGAAAAAGGCAGCAGTTCTAATTGAATGTTTATGGACTACAAAACCATGATAAAAAGACTCAAAACATTAGCCATGGACTAGGCCTTAATTGAATGTTTATCATTCTAAAAACTTGACTTCTCTTATCTGGGTGTGAGAGTAATTCCGAATAGTCCAGTACATTTTCTAGAAAACAAGGTTATGGAATTTGGAGTTTGTGTGGAATTAAAATAAAGTTATGCTTTGGTAACAGGAAGTACCCCGGCATGTTATATAGCCATAATGGCAAAGATCTATCTTATGGAATTTGCATCAGAGAATATGCCCCCACCCACAACTTGGAATTGTTTCAGAAAGTTTGTATATGTGACTTAGTGACTAGTTATCTAGGATGAAAATGAACTTATTTTTATAATAAATAATTATGTTATAATAAATAACTCTTGAAATGACATCTATCATGAATTATATTAATGCAAATGTGTGATCTTTTCCAAGGAATATGCCCTTACGTACGTGATCATCATAATTATTTGTATATATAAATTGGATTTTGGATTTTTCTCCATCTTAAATGAGTGAATGTCTTTTAGTTTTAATAGAGCCTAGTTATTTTTTAAACTAATTTTTTGCTTCTAATTTATTTTTTCAGCTTTTTTGATTGTGATACACTGATATGGATCTAAGATTTAATGGAGACGATCTTCCACAGGGGGATGTGGTGGAAACCAATTCTATAGCTCCTACACCGATGGGTACTTCTACCCTAGAGCCACATCTAGGGCAGCTACATCTAGAGTCACTATATCTAGAGCAGCTACATCTAGAGCAGCTACAAGCCTTCATCTTGTGCGATTAGTCAACTCCCACTCCCAGTAGATATAAAAGATGAAGATGAGGATATGTTCAACGAAGAGGAGATGTCCATTGAGCATGATCAACCACTAGAGCCTCATAAAAAAAGGCCGTGGACATGAGAGCATTTCACCAAAATTCCTGATGATATTGCAAACCCGCAAGCAAGATGTCACTACTGTGGACAACTTTGTAAATGTTATTCGAAGAAGCAAGGCACTAGTGTAATGATAGCACATCTTAGTGGTTGCCAACGATATAAGATCGTGAAGGGATTGGCGACCACTGATCAAACCAATCTCAGTTACGAAACTTCTACGGTTACTGATGGTACACAAGCTAAAAAACTGGTCATCCCTCAATACAGTGAGAAGATATTGAGAAACATGCTTGCAGAGATGATAATTACTGATGAGATATCATTTACCACAGTCGACAAAAGAGGCTTCCGAAAGTTTCTAAATTTTGTTAAACCACGATTTCCCATTTCATCACGGTATACGGTAATGCGAGATTGTATGAAGAGACATGCGAAGGACAAGGCGAAGATGAGAAAGATGTTTATTACCACTGATCAGAGAGTGTTATTTATGACTGACACATGGACGTCCATACAGAACGTCTGCTACATGTGATCACAGCACACTACATTGACAGTGAGTGGACCTTGCATAAAAGAATTATTGGTTTCAAAGAAATTGTGGATCATAAAGGTGCATCCATTGAAGCGAAGATGGATGATTGTATAAATGACTGAGGAATTCAAAAAGGAATGTGTATTACAGTTGACAATTACAGTGCCAATGAAATAACAATTGATTGGTTTAAGCAGAACACGAAGGTGAACGATGATATCATTCAGGCCCACAACTTTATTCATGTTCGATGCTGTGCTCATATCATCAACCTCATAGTTGTTGAGGGGTTAAAAAAGGTTGATGTTTCCATTACCCGAGTTCGCAACATTGTGCGATATGTGAGGGATTCCCATCAAAGGTTTACCAAGTTTAAGGCAATAGCAGAAGATCTTCAAATTGGATGTTCTAGTATATTGTGCTTGGAGGTTCTGACTCAATGGAACTCTATATACATGATGTTGGATGTGGCATAGAAGTACCAAAGAGCGTTCGAGCGGATAAAGGTCGAGGATGGGGGCTTGAGATATGCTTTGTTAAAGCCAGCAGGACAGGGGCACGGTGCGCCAGACGCACATGATTTGACTAGTGTGAGGTACTTTGTTCAATTTTTGCAAGTTTTTTTATGACATAACAATGCGGATATCTAGATCCAAATATACGACTGTGAACATGTACTTCAGCTAGCTCTCGGAGCTTCACTTTCACTTAAAAAATAGTTGTGCTGACTCTAGGGAATTGTTATCTGCTATGGCTACGAGGATAAATATCAAATATGATAAATATTGAGAGAATATTGAGAAGATAAATAGATTACTATTTGTGGCTATGATCCTTGACCCCAGATATAAGTTGGTCATTTTAGAATTTTTTGTAAATTCTGTCCTCGGGGCAGTGAAGGCTACAGAGTTTATTACAGTGCTAAAAAATGATATTGATGACCTATATAGTCACTACAATAATAGTTGTCAACAATCATCCGCAGCTGGTAGCTCCTCACATTTGAGGCCGATTGGGTCGACAACTTTCTTAGATGATACTGACCCATCTAGACTTAGGCTTAGAAGCCATCGTATTATGCAGCAATATTATCAGCTCATTGCAACGAGGAATATTATACAATGTACATCTAAGGTTTAACGATATTTTATGGAAGATGTCGATGCACCTAATGTTATATTTCAGTTATTAACTTAGTGGAATGTTAATTCCACCAAGTATCCAGTCCTTTCCCATATAGTCCGAGATGTGCTAGCCATTCCTATCACTACGATTGCCTCAAAGTCTGCATTTAACACTAGAGGTCGCGTGTTGAATGCTTATCGGAATTCATTGTCACCGTTAACCGTGGAGATCCTCATTTGCACACAGAATTGGATAAGTGAAACGCTCATTGGACTAGATACCGTTGGCGTTGATGCTGAGAACTATAGGCTTAAATGGGGTAACTTTATATACTTTTAAATGATTATTTGATTATTTTTAATGTTTCTAACTTTTACTTTTAATGATTTTATAGACCTAATTGTGAACTCTAACATAATTTTCGATGACTGAGAGTCTGAGATGGACGCCCGTTGAGAGTTGGGATAAAGTTGAGAGACTATGAACTATGGAAAACCCCATTTCTTGATAAGAATCAAATTCTACTTTTATCGTGTTCAATTTTTTATTATCAGTTTTTTTCATTTATTGATTGCAACTTTCTATCTTCATTTCAGGCATGACCAACTGACTATTGAGATTTGAGTGAAATTCGTGTTTAATATTTATGTAGTTTTCTTTAAAGGCTAAGTCAATGTTGTTATAAATGAGACTGTTATAACTTATGACTACATCAAAGATGTTAAATAGTTTATATGCTTTTTTTTATTTAATTTTTTTTTTCTTTTCAATATATTTTTTTTTTACAAATTCGGACTGTTGTTATAAATGTGATTGTATAGGACTGTTATAACTTATGGCTACGTCAAAGATGTTATTTAGTTTTTAAACTATTGGATTTAAGTTCTTTTATCTTTTAAGTTTTTTTTTTTTTTTTTTATAATTTTTATAGATTTGCACTTGGGCTTTGGTGAGCCCAAAAGTCGAAAAAGGGCATCCATTTAGCCCAATAAATAGTCAGAGCTTCGACCTCCAATCGAAGTCAGACTCCGATTTCGTTCGGAGTTAAAGTAAAAATTTCGCTCTGACTCCTATCAAAGTCAGAGTTCGAAAACGGCCACTCCGACTCCGTCAGAGTCAGAGCTCAGCCCTGTATAATATAATAATATATAGTGATATAGTATTAGTATAACTACTAGCTTAGTTTGGGTGTCCAACTAATCTGAGGTACTCTCAAATACTCACACTACTATTTTTTATTTTATTATTACTTTTCACTTACTTTTTCTACTATTCATTACTTTTTCTACTATTTAATATTCTATTCTTACTTTTTCACTACTATTCACAAACATTCTCAAACACTTTCATTACTCAAACTCAGCTAATACAATAGACTATAGTGATAATATATAGTTATTTATATATCATTTTAAAATTTAATATTATATTAATTAGTAATTTATCATATAATACAAAATTATTTTATATATAATTATAAATAAAAATTATATGTAATATAACAAATAATATAAAACATATTTTATACAATATAAAAAATTAAAAAAATATATATATATATGAACCA
>JARVXP010000022.1:0-13286 GCA_029856935.1 Cyclocarya paliurus
GCAAAAAACTCCAACCTCTTAACTTTGCCATTTTGCCCTCCCTTGGCTTTCTACAAAGCATTGGCAAAGTGTTAAAATAAGGAGTGCTCCGAATTGCCCCGGGTCGGGGTATAGAAACCACAAGGTCATTGTAGTACCATGGGTAGCCCGCGAGAAAAAAACTCAAACTCTTAACTTTGCCATTTTGCCCTCACTTGGCTTTCTACAAAGCGAGGGCAAAGTGGTAAAAATTAGAGGTGCTCCGATTTGCCCGGGGTCGGGGCATACATGCCACAAGGTCATGCTAGTACCATGGGTAGCCCGCGAGCAAAAAATTCCAACCTCTTAACTTTACCATTTTGCCCTCCCTTGGCTTTCTACAAAGCATGGGCAAAGTGGTAAATATAAGAGGTGCTCCGAATTACCCGGGGTCAGGGCATACATACGACAAGGTCATGCTAGTACCATGGGTAGCCCGCGAGCAAAAAACTCCAACCTCTTAACTTTGCCATTTTGCCCTCACTTGGCTTTCTACAAAGCGAGGGCAAAGTGGTAAAAATAAGAGGTGCTCCGATTTGCCCGGGGTCGGGGCATACATACCACAAGGTCAGGCTAGTACCATGGGTAGCCCGCGAGCAAAAAACTCCAACCTCTTCACTTTGCCATTTTGCCCTCCCTTGGCTTTCTACAAAGCATGGGAAAAGTGTTAAAATAAGGAGTGCTCCGAATTGCCCGGGTCGGGGTATAGAAACCACAAGGTCATTGTAGTACCATGGGTAGCTCGCGAGCAAAAAACTCCAACCTCTTAACTTTGCCAATTTGCTCTCACTTGGCTTTCTACAAAGCAAGGGCAAAGTGGTAAAAATAAGAGGTGCTCCGAATTGCCCGGGGTAGGGGCATACATACCACAACGTCATGCTAGTACCATGGGTAGCCCGCGAGCAAAAAACTCCAACCTCTTAACTTTGCCATTTTGCCCTCACTTGGCTTTCTACAAAGCGAGGGCAAAGTGGTAAGTATAAGAGGTGCTACGATTTGCCCGGGGTCGGGGCATACATGCCACAAGGTCAGGCTAGTACCATGGATAGCCCGCGAGCAAAAAACTCAAACTCTTAACTTTGCCATTTTGCCCTCACTTGGCTTTCTACAAAGCGAGGGCAAAGTGGTAAAAATAAGAGGTGCTCCGAATTGCCCGGGGTCGGGGCATACATACCACAAGGTCAGGCTAGTACCATGGGTAGCCCGCGAGCAAAAAACTCCAACCTCTTGAGTTTGCCATTTTGCCCTCCCTTGGCTTTCTACAAAGCATGGGCAAAGTGTTAAAATAAGGAGTGCTCCGAATTGGCCCGGGTCGGGGTATAGAAACCACAAGGTCATTGTAGTACCATGGGTAGTGATGGGAACCAAGGTGGGCCTAGTTTTCTAGATCATTTGCAAGTTCCAGATGGACCAATTACAAGATCAAGAGCCAAGAAGATTAAGGAAGCAATGAAAGGATTGGTCCAATCCACTTGGAATGAAGCTAGCAAGAGCCCAACATTCAATATGGGTTTGAAAGAAGGAGAACCAGTTATGATCCATTTGATTCAAGCAGTGGAAGACAAGACATAGAGAAAGGCCCTATTGTTATTAGAAGCTTTTAATTTAGTTAAAAGATTTATTTCATTTAGAATAAGTGGGCTAGAAGATACTTGACCCACATATGTCTTATTTATTATGAATTAGGGTTTTTGGGAAGGCCTTGTACTTTGGCCAAGGGCTTATTTGGAAAAGTTACATTTTAGAAACTAGGGTTTCAAGAGTACTGTAGCTCGGCACTGTTCACGTCCGAATCACTGTAGCGCCGTACAGTAGCCGCGGGTACTGTTCATCCGAGGGTAGTTTTGGAAGTAGGGTTTATTTTGGGTTAGGGTTTCAATAGGGTTTTGGTTAAAACACTCATTGTAGCCTCATTTGAAAGACTAGACAATTTTGAATGTTATTTGTGAGTGAGTTTGCTCCTCTTGTTTTTCATTGAACTTTTGAACTTATCAAAGGCAAATCACAACCTTTGTGGCGTTCCTCCTTGTAATCTGGGTTCTTGAGACGGGTCTAGATTTTAATATAATCTAGGTTCTTGAAACGAGTTCTCATCGGGTCTAGATTCTCCATCCATTGACTTGATTTTGGCTTTCTTGGGTGTGTTTTCAAATTGATTGTGGGTTCAAGGGATTCCCTTCCTACGGGTTCATATCAATTTTGCCCTCCCTTGGCTTTCTACAAAGCATGGGCAAAGTGGTAAAAAAAAGAGGTGCTCCGAATTACCCGGGGTTAGGGCATGCATACGACAAGGTCATGCTAGTACCATGGGTAGCCTGCAAGCAAAAAACTCCAACCTCTTAACTTTGCCATTTTGCCCTCCCTTGGCTTTCTACAAAGCATGGGCAAAGTGTTAAAATAAGGAGTGCTCCGAATTGCCCCGGGTCGGGGTATAGAAACCACAAGGTCATTGTAGTACCATGGGTAGCCCGCGAGCAAAAAACTCAAACTCTTAACTTTGCCATTTTGCCCTCACTTGGCTTTCTACAAAGCGAGGGCAAAGTGGTAAAAATAAGAGGTGCTCCGATTTGCCCGGGGTCGGCGCATACATACCACAAGGCCAGGCTAGTACCATGGGTAGCCCGCGAGCAAAAAACTCCAACCTCTTGACTTTGCCATTTTGCCCTCCCTTGGCTTTCTACAAAGCATGGGCAAAGTGGTAAAAATAAGAGGTGCTCCGAATTACCCGGGGTCAGGGCATACATACGACAAGTCGTGCTAGTACCATGGGTAGCTGCGAGCAAAAAACTCCAATCTCTTAACTTTGCCATTTTGCCCTCCCTTGGCTTTCTACAAAGCATGGGCAAAGTGGTAAAAATAAGAGGTGCTCCGAATTACCCGGGGTCAGGGAATACATACGACAAGGTCATGCTAGTACCATGGGTAGCCTGCGAGCAAAAAACTCCAACCTCTTAACTTTGCCATTTTGCCCTCCCTTGGCTTTCTACAAAGCATTGGTAAAGTGTTAAAATAAGGAGTGCTCCGAATTGCCCCGGGTCGGGGTATAGAAACCACAAGGTCATTGTAGTACCATGGGTAGCCCGCGAGCAAAAAACTCAAACTCTTAACTTTGCCATTTTGCCCTCACTTGGCTTTCTACAAAGCGAGGGCAAAGTGGTAAAAATTAGAGGTGCTCCGATTTGTCGGGGCATACATGCCACAAGGTCATGCTAGTACCATGGGTAGCCCGCGAGCAAAAAATTCCAACCTCTTAACTTTACCATTTTGCCCTCCCTTGGCTTTCTACAAAGCATGGGCAAAGTGGTAAATATAAGAGGTGCTCCGAATTACCCGGGGTCAGGGCATACATACGACAAGGTCATGCTAGTACCATGGGTAGCCCGCGAGCAAAAAACTCCAACCTCTTAACTTTGCCATTTTGCCCTCACTTGGCTTTCTACAAAGCGAGGGCAAAGTGGTAAAAATAAGAGGTGCTCCGATTTGCCCGGGGTCAGGGCATACATACCACAAGGTCAGGCTAGTACCATGGGTAGCCCGCGAGCAAAAAACTCCAACCTCTTAACTTTGCCATTTTGCCCTCCCTTGGCTTTCTACAAAGCATGGGCAAAGTGGTAAAAATAAGAGGTGCTCCGAATTACCCGGGGTTAGGGCATACATACGACAAGGTCATGCTAGTACCATGGGTAGCCTGCGAGCAAAAAACTCCAACCTCTTAACTTTGCCATTTTGCCCTCCCTTGGCTTTCTACAAAGCATGGGAAAAGTGTTAAAATAAGGAGTGCTCCGAATTGCCTCGGGTCGGGGTATAGAAACCACAAGGTCATTGTAGTACCATGGGTAGCTCGCGAGCAAAAAACTCCAACCTCTTAACTTTGCCAATTTGCTCTCACTTGGCTTTCTACAAAGCAAGGGCAAAGTGGTAAAAATAAGAGGTGCTCCGAATTGCCCGGGGTAGGGGCATACATACCACAACGTCATGCTAGTACCATGGGTAGCCCGCGAGCAAAAAACTCCAACCTCTTAACTTTGCCATTTTGCCCTCACTTGGCTTTCTACAAAGCGAGGGCAAAGTGGTAAGTATAAGAGGTGCTACGATTTGCCCGGGGTCGGGGCATACATGCCACAAGGTCAGGCTAGTACCATGGATAGCCCGCGAGCAAAAAACTCAGACTCTTAACTTTGCCATTTTGCCCTCACTTGGCTTTCTACAAAGCGAGGGCAAAGTGGTAAAAATAAGAGGTGCTCCGATTTGCCCGGGGTCGGGGCATACATACCACAAGGTCAGGCTAGTACCATGGGTAGCCCGCGAGCAAAAAACTCCAACCTCTTGACTTTGCCATTTTGCCCTCCCTTGGCTTTCTACAAAGCATGGGCAAAGTGGTAAAAAAAAGAGGTGTTCCGAATTACCCGGGGTCAGGGCATACATACGACAAGGTCATGCTAGTACCATGGGTAGCCTGCGAGCAAAAAACTCCAACCTCTTAACGTTGCCATTTTGCCCTCCCTTGGCTTTCTACAAAGCATGGGCAAAGTGTTAAAATAAGGAGTGCTCCGAATTGCCCCGGGTCGGGGTATAGAAACCACAAGGTTATTGTAGTACCATGGGTAGCCCGCGAGCAAAAAACTCAAACTCTTAACTTTGCCATTTTGCCCTCACTTGGCTTTCTACAAAGCGAGGGCAAAGTGGTAAAAATTAGAGGTGCTCCGATTTGCCCGGGGTCGGGGCATACTTGCCACAAGGTCATGCTAGTACCATGGGTAGCCCATGACATGGGTATGTCCAACAAAAGCCACATAACATCATGCCAAATAAGCAAGGTAGAAGCCCAAATGGAAGTGATCCTGATGCAACAACCAATGGAGTTTTGAGCCCATCATAATCGACCCAATACTTATCTGATTTCCGACCTTCTTAGGTCTAAATTGAAGATTAAGATGTTAGCTTTCCAACAAGACAAGTTTCAGTGGATTTGGAGGCGCGGACAAGCAGATATGATCATTTTAAGTAAAGTTGTCGGGACTTTCCGGATTTCGGGATCCTTGTCTCCTTCCCACTTTTGAAAGCATGTTTGTCCCCTTGACTACTTTCCCACGAATTTAGCATGTTTGTCTTCAGATTATTCTCAATTCTATGTTAGAGGGTTGATTCTAAGCTTCTATAAATATTTGTATTTGTGAGTGTAAGAGCATAGAGTGTTTTATGAATTAAACCAGCCTTTGGCTTTGTGAGAAGAGAGAATTCTTCTTATTGTAATTCTGTACCTCTTTGGTATAATCCTTAGAGTGGTGAATTTCTATTGTTCTGTATCCCTTGTTTTAATCCTTTGGGTGGTGATATTCTATATCCCTTTGGTGTTATTTCTTGGGTGGTGAACTCCTATCTTTCATTTCTTTGTTTGATTGTTGGGTTTCCTTTGCCTCCATTTGAATCTGGTATCAAATTGGTATCAGAGCTTTGGTTTCTTATAGGTGATTTCTAACACCTTGGTTTCCATAGTTCTTGTTTTTATGGCTGGTCGTGGTCGTCGTGCTCGAACTAATCCAGAAGCACCTCCAGTAGCACCAGCCCAACGAGACCCACGAGATATTGAAATGGATGCCTTGAGGAGACAAATACAACAGCTCCAGCAACGCCTTGAGCGTTATGAAGCTTCTGAACATGGTGCCTCTCATCATGGTTCAGATGTTGAAGTTTCCAGCAACGATGGAGACAATGTTAATCCATTCCACCGCGCTCGTAGTCACGCCTCAAGTGACAGCACTCCACCTCATCCACGTGACCTAGGAAATCATATTTTCCAACGTCATTATGATGTCAAGCTGGACATTCCAGAATTTGAAGGAAGAATGCAACCTGATGAATTCATTGATTGGCTTAACACCATTGAGCGAATCTTTGATTACAAAGATGTTCCAGATCACAACAAGGTGAAGCTTGTTGCCATCAAGCTACGAAAACATGCTTCTATTTGGTGGGAACACCTTAAGAGGCAGCGAGAACGTGAGAGGAAGAGTCGCATTGTGACATGGGCAAAGATGAAGAAGGCTCTTAAGAAGAAGTATTTGCCAGATCATTATAGACAAGATATTTTTCTTAAGTTCCACAATTTCCGACAAAACGATCTTACTGTGGAAGAATATACAGCAGAATTCGATCATTCTATGATGCGTTGTGACATTGTAGAACCCGAAGAGCAAATGGTTGCCCGCTATCTTGGAGGGTTACGTCTTGAAATCAGTAATGTTGTACAATTACAACCTTACTGGACTTACAATGATGTTTGCAAGCTAGCTATCAAGGTGGAGAAACAATTAAAGGAAAAGGGTAAGAGCAACTATCGGCCTTTCAATCGTGATACAAACCGGGGGAGTAATTCTACTTCCAAGGTCATTCCATCAACCAAAACAGCAGCTGTCAAACCACCTGCTAAGAATGATGCTCCATCAGGTTCTAATCGCTTCAATACTTCTAATTCAAGTAGAAAATGCTTTAAATGTCATGGTTTTGGACATATTGCTTCTGATTGTCCAAATCGCAAAATAATCTCCCTTGTTGAGGAAGAATTGGAAGATAATGCTGAGAGGGACCAAGATGAGGAAGAATCCGAGGAGGAGTTGACATATGCGGATCAAGGAGAGTCTCTTGTCATTCGCAGAATATTGAAGTCAACTTATGCAGAAGATGATTGGCTTCGGAACAACATTTTTCACACCAAATGCACTTCCAATGGCAAGGTGTGTAATGTCATCATTGATGGGGGAAGTTGTGAGAATGTGGTGTCGACAACCATGGTGGAGAAGTTAAATCTAAAAACAGAAGCTCATTCCCATCCTTACAAACTTCAGTGGCTTCAAAAGGGTAATGACATACAGGTAACTAAGAAATGCTTAGTTCGATTCTCTATTGGAAAAAATTATGAGGATGAAGTTATGTGTGATGTTGTTCCTATGGATGCATGCCATATATTGCTTGGTAGACCATGGCAGTATGATAGGAAAACAGTCCATAATGGTCTCAAAAATACCTATTCTTTTGTAAAAGATGGAGTTAAAGTGACTTTAGCTCCATTGAAAAGAGAAATTACTCCTAAACCTTCTAAAGGGGAGGGTTGTAGTTTACTATCTATAGGTGAAGTTGAGAGAATTTTAACTGAATGTGGGGAGGGGTATGCTCTTGTGGTAGTGGAAAAAAAAGACCCCATTGAAGTCCCACTTATAATACAACCACTTCTTGAGGAATTTCCTGATGTTATTCCCGAAGAACTTCCACCAGGCCTTCCACCCATGAGGAGTATGCAGCACCATATTGATCTTATTCCAGGTTCTATTTTACCTAACAAAGCAGCCTATAGGATGAATCCAAGGGAACACGAAGAGTTGCAAAGGCAAGTTGATGAGCTAATCTCCAAAGGCCTTGTACGAGAAAGCATGAGTCCTTGCGCTGTCCCAGCACTTCTAGTACCAAAGAAGGATGGCTCATGGCGTATGTGTATTGATAGCAGGGCTGTTAACAAAATCACCATCCGGTACCGCTTTCCCATCCCGCGGTTGGATGATCTCCTAGATCAGCTTCATGGTGCCACAATCTTCTCAAACATCGATCTTCGCAGCGGATATCATCAAATTCGCATGAGAGATGGTGATGAATGGAAGACAGCGTTCAAAACGAGAGATGGTCTTTATGAATGGATGGTCATGCCATTTGGACTATCTAATGCCCCAAGTACTTTTATGCGTCTTATGAATCATATTTTCAAACCATTTCTGGGTCAATTTGTTGTTGTTTACTTTGATGATATCTTAGTTTACAGCAAGTCTCAAGAGCAACATATGGAACATCTTCATCAAGTTTTCCAAATCTTGCAAGAACAAAAGCTGTATGTCAACTTGAAGAAGTGTCATTTCTTCACCAATAGCCTTGTGTTCTTAGGCTATGTTGTTTGCAAAGAAGGAATCATGATGGATCCAGGTAAGATAGAGGCAATCACCAGCTGGCCTATTCCCAAGTCCCTTCACGACATAAGAAGCTTTCATGGACTTGCATCATTCTATAGACGGTTCATCAAAGGCTTCAGCACCATTATTGCTCCTATCACGGAATGCCTTAAAGGAGGGACGTTCAAGTGGACGGAGGAAGCCCAAAAGAGCTTTGAGCTTCTCAAACAGAAGGTAACGGAGGCCCCAATCCTTACACTCCCAGATTTCTCCAAGGTATTCGAAGTGGAGTGCGATGCCTCTAATTTAGGGATTGGTGGTGTTCTTAGTCAAGAAGGTAAACCAATTGCATTCTTTAGTGAAAAGCTCAATGAATCTCGAAAAAATTATTCCACCTATGACAAAGAATTCTATGCTCTTGTTCGTGCATTGGAACATTGGAGTCATTACCTACTCTTTAGAGAGTTTATACTTCATTCAGATCATGAAGCTTTGAAGTACTTAAACAGTCAACAAAAACTCAACAAGCGACATGCAAAGTGGAGTGAATTTTTGCAAGCTTACTCATTCTCCATCAAGCACAAGTCAGGTAAACTCAATCAAGTTGCTGATGCCTTGAGTCGAAGACACTCTTTACTTAATACCATGCAAGTGCAGGTTTTGGGTTTTGAAATTGTAAAGGAACTTTATAAAGATGACCTTGATTTTGGCGATACATGGAAGCAATGCTCTAAGGGTCCTAACAACCATTTCTTGTTACAAGATGGTTTTCTCTTCAAAGATAATCACTTATGCATTCCTCAATGTTCGTTGCGAGAAGCCATTATCAAAGAAGCCCATGGAGGAGGACTTGCTGGTCATTTTGGTAGAGACAAAACCTTAACTCTTGTGCAGGAACATTTTGTTTGGCCCAAAATGGTGCGAGTCCGACACATGAAACAATGTCGAATTTGCCACCTTGCAAAGAGTCACAAACAGAACACCGGGCTATACATCCCATTACCTGTTCCTAATGCTCCTTGGGAGGATGTTAGTCTTGATTTTGTTGTAGGTTTGCCAAGAACTCAAAGAAACAAAGACTCCATTATGGTGGTGGTGGATCGATTCTCAAAGATGGCTCATTTTGTTCCTTGCAACAAAACTCTTGATGCATCTCATGTTGCTGACTTATACTTCAGAGAAATAGTCAAGCTTCATGGCATTCCTAAGACAATCACCTCTGATCGTGATTCCAAGTTTGTAGGACATTTTTGGCGTACTCTTTGGCGGAAACTTGGCACTATCCTTCAATTCAGCTCTGCTTATCACCCCCAAACAGATGGCCAAACTGAAGTTGTTAATCGGAGTTTGGGAAATCTCTTGAGAAGCTTTGTAGGGAAGAACATCCGTCAATGGGATCTCTTCCTAGCTCAAGCTGAATTTGCCTATAATAGGTCTACAAGCCAAACCACTGGTTGTAGCCCATTTGAAGCTGTCTATGGTCTAAAACCCATTAGCCCTCTTGATTTGGCTCCACTTCCCACCACTACTCAATTCAGTGGAGATGCCGAGAAACGAACAAATGAGATCAAGAAGTTACATGAGCAGATTAGGGGTCATATTGAGAAGCAAAATGAGAAGTACCGTACACAAGCCAATAAACATAGAAAGCCTGCAGTTTTCAAAGAAGGAGACCTGGTATGGATACATCTTCGAAAGGAGCGTTTTCCCTCGAAACGTCGGTCTAAACTTCTACCACGAGCTGATGGTCCATTTAAGGTACTTCAACGTATTGGGGAAAATGCTTACAAAATTGAACTCCCTGGTGATTATGGAGTTTCTGCAACTTTCAATGTGAGTGACTTATCTCCCTATGAAGAAAATGAAGAAAACGTGGACTTGAGGACAAGTCCTCAACAACGGGGGAGCCTGACATGGGTATGTCCAACAAGAGCCACATAACATCATGCCAAATAAGCAAGGTAGAAGCCCAAATGGAAGTGATCCTGATGCAACAACCAATGGAGTTTTGAGCCCATCATAATCGACCCAATACTTATCTGATTTCCGACCTTCTTAGGTCTAAATTGAAGATTAAGATGTTAGCTTTCCAACAAGACAAGTTTCAGTGGATTTGGAGGCGCGCACAAGCAGATATGATCATTTTAAGTAAAGTGGTCGGGACTTTCCGGATTTCGGGATCCTTGTCTCCTTCCCACTTTTGAAAGCATGTTTGTCCCCTTGACTACTTTCCCACGAATTTAGCATGTTTGTCTTCAGATTATTCTCAATTCTATGTTAGAGGGTTGATTCTAAGCTTCTATAAATATTTGTATTTGTGAGTGTAAGAGCATAGAGTGTTTTATGAATTAAACCAGCCTTTGGCTTTGTGAGAAGAGAGAATTCTTCTTATTGTAATTCTGTACCTCTTTGGTATAATCCTTAGAGTGGTGAATTTCTATTGTTCTGTATCCCTTGTTTTAATCCTTTGGGTGGTGATATTCTATATCCCTTTGGTGTTATTTCTTGGGTGGTGAACTCCTATCTTTCATTTCTTTGTTTGATTGTTGGGTTTCCTTTGCCTCCATTTGAATCTGGTATCAAATTGGTATCAGTCAAGGCATCCACACCACAAGCTCATGGTAGGACCATAGGAAGCCCGCGAGATAAAAAAACCTCCAACCTCTTAACTTTTCCACTTTGCCCTCAGTGGCTTCATAGGTGAACAAGGGCAAAGTGGTAAAAATAAGAGGTGCTCCGAATGGCCCGGGGTCGGGGCATGCATACCACATGGTCAAGGTAGTACCAAAGGAAGCCCGTGAGCAAAAAACTCCCATCTCTTAAGTTTGCCACTTTGCCCTCAACTGGCTTCCGAAGTGAACAAGGGAAAAGTGGTAAACATAAGAGGTGCTCCGATTTGCCCGGGGTCGGGGCATAGATACCACAGGGTCAGGCTAGTACCATGGGTAGCCAGCGAGCAAAAAACTCCAACCTCTTAACTTTGCCATTTTGCCCTCCCTTGGCTTTCTACAAAGCATGGGCAAAGTGGTAAAAATAAGGGGTGCTCCGAATTACCCGGGGTCAGGGCATACATACGACAAGGTCATGCTACTACGATGGGTAGCCTGCGAGCAAAAAACTCCAACCTCTTAACTTTGCCATTTTGCCCTCCCTTGGCTTTCTACAAAGCATAGGAAAAGTGTTAAAATAAGGAGTGCTCCGAATTGCCTCGGGTCGGGGTATAGAAACCACAAGGTCATTGTAGTACCATGGGTAGCTCGCGAGCAAAAAACTCCAACCTCTTAACTTTGCCAATTTGCTCTCACTTGGCTTTCTACAAAGCAAGGGCAAAGTGGTAAAAATAAGAGGTGCTCCGAATTGCCCGGGGTAGGGGCATACATACCACAACGTCATGCTAGTACCATGGGTAGCCCGCGAGCAAAAAACTCCAACCTCTTAACTTTGCCATTTTGCCCTCCCTTGGCTTTCTACAAAGCATGGGCAAAGTGTTAAAATAAGGAGTGCTCCGAATTGCCCCGGGTCGGGGTATAGAAACCACAAGGTCATTGTAGTACCATGGGTAGCCCGCGAGCAAAAAACTCAAACTCTTAACTTTGCCATTTTGCCCTCACTTGGCTTTCTACAAAGCGAGGGCAAAGTGGTTAAAAATTAGAGGTGCTCCGATTTGCCCGGGGTCGGGGCATACATGCCACAAGGTCATGCTAGTACCATGGGTAGCCCGCGAACAAAAAACTCCAACCTCTTAAATTTACCATTTTGCCCTCCCTTGGCTTTCTACAAAGCATGGGCAAAGTGGTAAATATAAGAGGTGCTCCGAATTACCCGGGGTCAGGGCATACATACGACAAGGTCATGCAAGTACCATGGGTAGCCCGCGAGCAAAAAACTCCAACCTCTTAACTTTGCCATTTTTCCCTCACTTGGCTTTCTACAAAGCGAGGGCAAAGTGGTAAAAATAAGAGGTGCTCCGAATTGCCCGCGGTAGGGGCATACATACCACAACGTCATGCTAGTACCATGGGTAGCCCGCGAGCAAAAAACTCCAACCTCTTAACTTTGCCATTTTGCCCTCACTTGGCTTTCTACAAAGCGAGGGCAAAGTGGTAAATATAAGAGGTGCTCCGATTTGCCCGGGGTCGGGGCATACATGCCACAAGGTCAGGCTAGTACCATGGATAGCCCGCGAGCAAAAAACTCAAACTCTTAACTTTGCCATTTTGCCCTCACTTGGCTTTCTACAAAGCGAGGGCAAAGTGGTAAAAATAAGAGGTGCTCCGATTTGCCCGGCGTCGGGGCATACATGCCACAAGGTCATGCTAGTACCATGGGTAGCCTGCGAGCAAAAAACTCCAACCTCTTAACTTTTCCATTTTGCCCTCCCTTGGCTTTCTACAAAGCATGGGAAAAGTGTTAAAATAAGGAGTGCTCCGAATTGCCCCGGGTCGGGGTATAGAAACCACAAGGTCATTGTAGTACCATTGGTAGCTCGCGACCAAAAAACTCCAACCTCTTAACTTTGCCAATTTGCTCTCACTTGGCTTTCTACAAAGTAAGGGCAAAGTGGTAAAAATAAGAGGTGCTCCGAATTGCCCGCGGTAGGGGCATACATACCACAACGTCATGCTAGTACCATGGGTAGCCCGCGAGCAAAAAACTCCAACCTCTTAACTTTGCCATTTTGCCCTCACTTGGCTTTCTACAAAGCGAGGGCAAAGTGGTAAATATAAGAGGTGCTCCGATTTGCCCGGGGTCGGGGCATACATGCCACAAGGTCAGGCTAGTACCATGGATAGCCCGCGAGCAAAAAACTCAAACTCTTAACTTTGCCATTTTGCCCTCACTTGGCTTTCTACAAAGCGAGGGCAAAGTGGTAAAAATAAGAGGTGCTCCGATTTGCCCGGCGTCGGGGCATACATACCACAAGGTCGGGCTAGTACCATGGGTAGCCCGCGAGCAAAAAATTCCAACCTCTTAAATTTACCATTTTGCCCTCCCTTGGCTTTCTACAAAGCATGGGCAAAGTGGTAAAAAAGAGGTGCTCCGAATTACCCGGGGTCAGGGCATACAAACGACAAGGTCATGCTAGTACCATGAGTAGCCTGCGAGCAAAAAACTCCAACCTCTTAACTTTGCCATTTTGCCCTCCCTTGGCTTTCTACAAAGCATGGGCAAAGTGTTAAAATAAGGAGTGCTCCGAATTGCCCCGGGTCGGGGTATAGAAACCACAAGGTCATTGTAGCACCATGGGTAGCCCGCGAGCAAAAAACTCAAACTCTTAACTTTGCCATTTTGCCCTCACTTGGCTTTCTACAAAGCGGGGGCAAAGTGGTAAAA
>JARVXP010000023.1:0-19838 GCA_029856935.1 Cyclocarya paliurus
CCGGGGTCGGGGCATACATACCATAAGGTCATTGTAGTACCATGGGAAGCCCGCAAGCAAAAAACTCCAACCTCTTAACTTTGCCACTTTGCCCTCACTTGGCTTTCTACAAAGCTAGGGTAAAGTGGTAAAAATAAGAGGTGCTCCGAATTACCCGGGGTCGGGGCATACATACCATAAGGTCATTGTACAACCATGGGAGTCCCTCGAGCAAAAAACTCCAAGCTCTTAACTTTGCCACTTTGCCCTCAGTTGGCATTCAACAAAGCAAGGGCAAAGTGGTAAAAATAAGAGGTGCTCCGAATTGCCCGGGGTCGGGGCATACATTTGATAAGGTCATTGCAGTACCATGGGAAGCCCGCAAGCAAAAAACTCCAACTTCTTAACTTTGCCACTTTGCCCCCACTTGGCTTTCTACAAAGCTAGGGTAAAGTGGTAAAAATAAGAGGTGCTCCGAATTGCCCGGGGTCGGGGCATACATACCATAAGGTCATTGTTGTACCATGGGAAGACTGCGAGAAAAAAACTCCAACCTCACTTGGCTATGACCAAAGTAAGGGTAAAGTGGTAAAAATAAGAGGCGCACCGAATAGCTCGGTGTTGGGGCATACATACCATAAGGTCATCGTAGTACCATGGGAAGCCCTCGAGCAAAAAACTCCCACCTCTTAACTTTGCCACTTTGCCCTCACTTGACTTTCTACAAAGCGAGGGCAAAGTGGTAAAAATAATAGGTGCTCCGGATTGCCCGGGGTCGGGGCACACATACCATAAGTTCATTGTAGTACCATGGGAATCCCGCGAGCAAAAAACACCCACCTCTTAACTTTGCCACTTTGCCCTCACTTGGCTTTTACCTAAGCAAGGGCAAGTGGTAAGAATAAGAGGTGCTCTGAGTTGCCCAGGGTCAGGGAATACATACCATAAGGTCATGGTAGTGCCATGTGAAGACCGCGAGCAAAAAACTCCAACCTCTTAACTTTGCCACTTTGCCCTCACTTGGCTTTCTACAAAGCGAGGGCAAAGTGGTAAAAATAAGAGGTGCTCCGAATTGCTGGGGTCGGGGCATACATACCATAAGGTCATTCTAGTACCATGGGAAGCCCGCGAGTTAAAAACTTCAACCTCTTAACTTTGCCACTTTGCCCTCACTAGGCTTTATTTCAAAGCAAGGGCAAAATGGTAAAAATAAGAGGTGCTCCGAATTACCTGGGGTCGCGGCATACAAACCATAAGGTTATATTAGTACCATGGGAATCCCGCGAGCAAAAAACTCCAACCTCTTAACTTTGCCAGTTTGCCCTGACTTGGCTTTCTACAAAGCGAGGGCAAAGTGGTAAAAATAAGAGGTGCTTCGAATTGCCCGGGGTCGGGGCATACATACCATAAGGTCATTGTAGTAACACGGGAAGCCCGCGGGGAAAAGACTCAAACCTTTTAACTTTCCCACTTTGCCCTCATTTGGGTTTGTAATAAGCATGGGCAAAGTGGTAAAAATAAGAGGTGCTCCGAATTGATTGGGGTCGGGGCATACATGCCACAAGGTCATTGTAGTACCATTGGAAGCCCACGAGAAAAAAACTCTGACCTCTTGACTTTCCCACTTTGCCGTCACTTAAGTTTGTAATAAGTAAGGGCAAAGTGGTAAAAATAAGAAGTGCTCGGAACTTATCGGGGTCGGGGTGTCCATACCACAAGGTCATTGTAGTAGCATGGGATGCCCGCGAGTAAAAAACTCCAACCTCTTAACTTTCCCACTTTACACTCATTTGGCTTTGTAATAAGCATGGGCAAAGTGGTAAAAATAAGAGGTCCTCCGAATTAACCGGGATCGGGGCATACACAAGGTCATTCTTGTACCATTGGAAGCCCGAGACCAAAAAACTCCGACCTCTTAACTCTCCCACTTTGCCCTCACTCGGCTTTGAAATAAGGATGGGCAAAGTGGTAAAAATAAGAGGTGCTCTGGATTGACCGGGGTTGGGGCATACATTCCACAAGGTCGTTGTAGTACCATTGGAAGCCCGAGAGCAAAAAACTTCTACCTCTTAACTTTCCCACATTGCCCTCACTTGGCTTTTTAATAAGCATGGGCAAATTGGAAAAAATTAGAGGTGCTCCGAAGGGACCGGCGCCGGGGCATACATTCCGCAACGTCATTGTTGTACCATTAGAAGCCCGCGAGCAAAAAACTCCGACCTCTAAACTTTCCCACTTTGCCCTCACTTGGCATTGTAATAACGATGCGCAAAGTGGTAAAAATAAGAGGTGCTCCGAATTGAACGGGGCTGGGGCATACATACCACAACGTCATTGTAGTACCATAGGAAGCCCACGAGCAAAAGACTCAAACCTCTTAACTTTCCCACTTTGCCCTCATTTGGCTTTGTAATAAGCATGGGCAATGTGGTAAAAATAAGGGGCGCTCCGAATTGACCGGGGTCGGGGCATACATTCCACAAGGTCATTGTAGTACCATTGGAAGCCCGCGAGAAAAAAACTCCGACCTCTTAACTTTCCTACTTTGCCCTCACTTGGCTTTGTAATAAGCATGGAAAAAGTGGTAAAAATAAGTGGTGCTCGGAATTGACCGGGGTTGGGGCATACATACCACAAGGTCATTGTAGTACCATGGGATGACCGCGAGCAAAAAACTCCAAGCTCTTAACCTTGCCACTTTGGCCTCACTTGTCTTCGTAAAAAGGATGGGCAAAGTGGTAAAAATAAGACGTGCTCCGAATTGACCGGGGTCGGGGCATTCATACCACAAGGTCATTGTAGTACCATTGGAAGCCCGAGAGCAAAAAACTCTGACCTCTTAACTTTCCCACTTTGCCCTCACTTGGCTTTGTAATAAGCATGGGCCAAGTGGTAAAAATAAGAAGTGCTCGGAATTGACCAGGGTTAGGACATACATACCACAAGGTCATTGTAGTACCAACCTCTTCACTTTCCCAATTTGCCCTCATTTGACTTGTAAGAAGCATGGGCAAAGTGGTAGAAATAAAAGGTCCTCTGAATTGACCGGGGTCGGGGCATACATACCACAAGGCCATTATTGTACCATTGGAAGCTCGAGAGGAAAAAATTCCGTTCTGTTAACTTTCCCACTTTGCCCTCACTTGGCTTTGTAATAAGCATGGGCAAAGTGGTAAAAATAAGAGGTGTTTGGAATTGACCGGGGTCAGGGCATACATACCACATGGTCATTGTAGTACCATGGGATGCACGAGAGCAAAAAACTCCAACCTCTTGCGACTTTGGCCTCACTTGGCGTTCTAATAAGGATGGGCATAGTGGAAAAAATAAGAGGAGCTCCTAATTGACCGGGGTCGGGGCAAACATTCCACAAGGTCATTGTAGTACCATTGGAAGCCCCAGACCAAAAAACTCCGACCTCTTAATACTCCCACTTTGCCCTCATTTGGGTTTGTAACAATCATGGGCAAAGTGGTATAAATAAGAGGTGCTCTGAATTGACCGGGGTCGGGGAATACATACTACAAGGTCATTGTAGTACCATGGGAAGCTCACGAGTGAAAAACTCCAACCTCTTAACTTTCGCACTTTGCCCTCATTTGGGTTTGTAATTAGCATGGGCAAAGTGGTAAAAATAAGAGGTGCTCCGAATTGATCGGGGTCGGGGCATACATTCCACAAGGTCATTGTAGTACCATTAGAAGCTCGCAAGAAAAAACTCCGACCTCTTAACTTTCCCACTTTGCCCTCACTTGGCTTTGTAAAAAGCATGGGAAAAGTGGTAAAAATAAGAGGTGCTCAGAATTGACCAGGGTCGGGGCATACATACTACAAGGTCATTGTAATTCCATGGGATGCCCGCGAGCAAAAAACTCCAACCTCTTAATCTTGCGACTTTGGGCTCACTTGGCTTTGTAATAAGGATGGGGAAAGTGGTAAAAATAAGAGGTGCTCCGAATTGACGGTGGTCAGGGCATACATACCACAACATGATTGTAGTACCATGGGAAGCCCACGACGAAAAGACGCAAACCATTTAACTTTCCCACTTTGCCTTCATTTGGCTTTGTATAAGCATGGGCGAAGTGGTAAAAATAAGGGGCGCTCCGAATTGATCGGGGTCGGGGCATACATTCCACAAGGTCATTGTAGTACCATTGGAAGACCGCAAGAAAAAAACTCCGACCTCTTAACTTTCCCACTTCGCCCTCACTTGGCCTTGTAATAAGCTTGGGAAAAGTGGTAGAAATAAGAGGTGCTTGGAATTAACCGGGGTAGGGGCATACATACCACAAGGTAATTGTAGTACGATGGGATGCCCGCGAGCAAAAAACTCCAAGCTCTTAACCTTGCCACTTTGGCCTCACTTGGCTTTGTAATAAGGATGGGCAAAGTGGTAAAAATAAGAGGTGCTCTGAATTGACCGGAGTTGGGGCATACATACCACAAGGTCATTGTAATACCATTGGAAGCCCGAGAGCAAAAAACTCCGACCTCTTAACTTTCCCACTTTTTCCTCACTTCGCTTTGTAATAAGCATGGGCAAAGTGGTAAAAATAAGAGGAGCTCCGAATTGACCGGGGTCGGGGATACAAACCACAAGGTCATTGTAGTACCACTGGAAGCCCACGAGAAAAAAACTCCGACCACTTAACTTTCCCACTTTGCCCTCACTTGTCTTTGTAATAAGCATGGGAAAAGTGGAAAAAATAAGAGGTGCTCGGAATTGGCCGGGGTCGGGGCATACAAACCACAAGGTCATTGTAGTACCATGGGATGCTTGCGAGTAAAAAACTCGAACCTCTTAACTTTCCCAATTTGCCCTCATTTGACTTTGTGATAAGCATGGGCAAAGTGGTAGAAATAAGAGGTCCTCTGAATTGACCGGGGTAGGCGCATACGTACCACAAGGTCATTATTGTACCATTGGAAGCTCGAGAGGAAACAATTCCGACCTCTTAACTTTCCCACTTTGCCCGCAGTTGGCTTTGTAATAAGCATGGGCAAAGTGGTCAAAATAAGAGTAGCTCCGAATTGGCCGCGGTCGGAGCATACATTCCACAAGGTCATTGTATGTACCATTGGAAGCCCGAGAGCAAAAAACTCCGACCTCTTCATTTTCCCACTTTGCCCTCACTTTGCTTTGTAATAAGCATGGGAAAAGTGGTAAAAATAAGAGGTGCTCGGATTTGAGCGGGGTCGGGGCATACATACCACAATGTCATTGTAGTTCCATGGGATGCCTGCGAGCAAAAAACTTCAACCTCTTAACTTTTCCACTTTGCCCACACCATGCTTTCTACTAAGCATGGGCAAAGTGGGAAAAATAAGAGGTGCTCGGAATTGACCGTGGTCGGGGCATACACCCCACAAGGTCACTGTAGTAGCATTGGAAGCCCGCGAGCAAAAAACTCCGACCTCTTAACTCTCCCACTTTGCCCTCACTTGGCTTTGTAATAAGCATGGGCAAAGTGGTAAAAATAAGAGGTGCACCGAATTGACCGGGGTCGGGGAATACATTCTACAAGGTCATTGTAGTACCATTGGAAGCCCATGAGCAAAAAACTTCAACTTTTTAACTTTCCCACTTTGCCCTCATTTGGCTTTGTAATAAGCATGGGCAAAGTGGCAAAAATAAGAGGTGCTCCGACTTGACCGGGGTCGGGGCATACATACCACAAGGTGATTGTAGTACTATGGGAAGCTTGCGAGTAAAAAACATCAACCTCTTAAATTTCCCACTTTGCCCTCATTTGGTTTTGTAATAAGCATGGGCAAAGTGGTAAAAATAAGAGGAGCTCCGAATTGACCGGGGTCAAGGCATACATACCACAAGGTCATTGTAGTATCATGGCAGGCCCACGAGCTAAAAACTCCAACCTCTTAACTTTTCCACTTTGCCCACACCAAGCTTTCTACTAAGCATGGGCAAAGGGAGAAAAATAAGAGGTGCTCGGAATTGAACGGGGTCGGCGCATACATACCACAAGGTCATAGTAGTACCATGGGAAACCCGCGAACGAAAAACTCCAACCTCTTAAATGTACCACTTTGCCCTCATTTGGCTTTGTAATGAGCATGGGCAAAGTGGTAAAAATAAGAGGTGCTCCGAATTGACCGGGTTCAGTGCATACATTCCACAAGGTCATTGTAGTACCATTGGGAGCCCGCGAGTAAAAAACTCCAACCTCTTAACTTTTCCACTTTGCCATCATTTGGCTTTGTAATAAGAATGGGCAAAGTAGTCAAAATAAGAGGTGCTACGAATTGATCGGGCTCGGGGCATACATTCCACAAGGACATTGTAGTACCATTGGAGGCCCGTGAGCAAAAAACTCTGACCTCTTAACTTTCCCACTCTGCCCACATTTGTCTATGTAATAAACAAGGGAAAAGTGGTAAAAATAAGATGTGCTCCAAATTGACAGGGGACGGGGCATACATTCCACAAGGTCATTGTAGTACCATTGGCAGCCCGCGAGCAAAAAACTCCGACCTCTTAACTTTCCCACTTTGCCCTCACTTGGCTTTGAAATAAGCATGGGAAAAGTGGTAAAAATAAGAGGAGCTCCGAATTGATTGGGGTCAAGGCATACATACCACAAGGTCACTGTAGTACCATGGGAAGCCCGCGAGCAAAAAACTCGACCCTCTTAACTTTCCCACTTTGCCCTCATTTGGCTTTGTAATAAGCCTGGGAAAAGTGGTAAAAATAAGAGGTGCTCTGAATTGACCGCGGTTGGGGCATGCATTCGACAAGGTCATTGTAGTACCATTGGAAGCTCGAGAGCAAAAAACTCCGACCTCTTAACTTTCGCACTTTGCCCTCACTTGGCTTTGTAATAAGCATCGGCGAAGTGGTAAAAATAAGAGGAGCTCGGATTTGACCGGGGTCGAGGCATAAATTCCACAAGGTCATTCTAGTACCATTGGGAGCCCGCGAGCAAAAAACTCCGACCTCTTAACGTTCCCACTTTGCCCTCATTTGTCTTTGTAATAATCATGGGCAAAGTGGTAAAAATAAGAGGTGCTACGAATTGACCCGGCTCGGAGCATACATTTCACAAGGTCATTGTAGTACCATATGAAGCCCACGAGCAAAAAACTCCGACCTCTTAACTTCCCACTTTGCCCTAACTTGGCTTTGTAAAAAGCATGGGCAGAGTGGTAAAAATAAGAGGAGCTCCGAATTGACCGGGGTCAGGGCATACATACCACAAGGTCATCATAGTACCATGGGAAGCCCGCGAGCAAAAAACTCCACCCTTTTAACTTTCCCACTTTGCCCTCATTTGGCTTTGTAAAAAGCATGGTTAAAGCGGTAAAAATAAGACATGCTCCAAATTCACCGCGGTCGGGGCATACAGTCCACAAGGTCATTGTAGTACCATTCGAAGCTCGAGAGCAAAAAACTCCGACCTCTTAACTTTCGAAGTTTGCCCTCACTTGGCTTTGTAATAGCATCGGCGAAGTGGTAAAAATAACAGGTGCTCGGAATTGACTGGGGTCGAGGTATACATACCACAAGATCATTCTAATACCATGGGATGCCCACGAGTAAAAAACTCCAACCTTTTAACCATGCCACTTTGGGCTCACCTGGCCTTGTAATAAGGTTGGGAACACTGAAAAAAATAAAAGGTGCTCCGTATTGACCGGGGTCGAGGAATACATTCTACAAGATCATTGTAGTACCATTGAAAGCCCACGAGCAAAAAACTCCAACCTTTTAACTTTCCAACTTTTCCCTCATTTGGCTTTGTAACAAGCATGGGCAAAGTGGTAAAAATAAGAGGTGTTCTGAATTGACCGGGGTCAGGGCAAACATACCGTAAGGTCATTGTAGTACCATGGGAAGCCTACGAGCAAAAAACTCCAACCTCTTAAATTTCCCACTTTTCCCTCATTTGGCTTTGTAATAAGCATGGGCAAAGTGGTAAAAATAAGAGGTGCAACGAATTGACCTGGGTAGGGGCATACATTCCACTAGGTCATTGTAGTACCGTTGGAATCCCGCGAGCAAAAAACTCCGACCTCTTAACTTTCCCACTTTGCCCTCACTTGGCTTTGTAATAAAGAAGTGCAAAACGGTAAAAATAATAGGTGCTCCGAATTGACCGGGGTCGAGGCATACATACATCAAGGTCATTGTACTACCATGGGATGCCTAGGAGCTAAAAACTCCAACCTCTTAACTTTTCCACTTTGCCCACACCATGCTTTCTACTAAGCATGGGCAAAGTGGGAAAAATAAGAGGTGCTCGGAATTGACTGCGGTCGGGGCATACACCTCACAAGGTCATTGTAGTACCAAGGGATGCCCGCGAGTAAAAAACTCCAACCTCTTAACCTTGCCACTTTTGGCTCACTTGGCCTTGTAATAAGGATGGGCAAAGTGGTAAAAATAAGAGGTGGTCGGAATTGACCGGGGTCGGGGCATACATTCCACAAGGTCACTGTAGTACCATTGGAAGCCCGCGAGTAAAAACTCCGACCTCTTAAATTTCCCACTTTGCCCTCATTTGGCCTTGTAATAAGCATGGGAAAAGTGGTAAAAATAAGATGTGCTCCAAATTGACCGGGGACGGGGCATACATTCCACAAGGTCATTGTAGTACCATTGGAAGCCCGCGAGCAAAAAACTCCGACCTCTTAACTTTTCGACTTTGCCCTCACTTGGCTTTGTAATAAGGATGGGTAAAGTGGTAAAAATAAGAGGTGCTCTGAATTGACCGGGGTTGGGGCATACATACCACAAGCTCATTGTAGTACCATTGGAAGCCCGCGAGCAAGAAACTCCGACTTCTTAACTTTCCCCCTTTGTCCTCACTTGGCTTTGTACTAAGCATGGGCAAAGTGGTAAAAATAAGAGGTGCTCCGAGTTGACCGGGGTCAGGGAATACATTCTACAAGGTCATTGTAGTACCACTGGAAGCCCACGAGCAAAAAACTCCAACCTTTTAACTTTCCCACTTTGCCCTCATTTGGCTTTGTAATAAGCATAGGCAAAGTGGCAAAAATAAGAGGTGCTCCGACTTGACCGGGGTCGGGGCATACATACCACATGGTCATTGTAGTACCATGGGAAGCTTGCGAGTAAAAAACTTCAACCTCTTAAATTTTCCACTTTGCCCTCATTTGGCTTTGTAAAACGCGTGGGCGAAGTGGTAAAAATAAGAGGTGCTACGAATTGACCGGGGTCGGGGCATACAATCCACAAGGTCATTGTAGTACCATTGGAAGCCCGAGAGCAAAAAACTCCGACCTCTTAACTTTCGAACTTTGCCCTCATTTTGCACCTCTTAACTTTCGAACTTTGCCCTCATTTTGCACCTCTTAACTTTCAAACTTTTCCCTCACTTGGCTTTGTAACAAGCCAAGGGAAAGTGCTAAAAATAAGAGGTGCTATGAATTGATCGGGGTCGAGGCATACAATCTACAAGGTCATTGTAGTACCATTGGAAGCCCACGAGCAAAAAACTCTGACCTCTTAACTTTCGAACTTTGCCCTCATTTGGCTTTGTATTAAGCATGGGGAAAGTGCTAAAAATAAGAGGTGCTACGAATTGACCGGGGTTGAGGCATACAATCCACAAGGTCATTGTAGTACCATTGGAAGCCCACGAGCAAAAAACTCCAACCTTTTAACTTTCCCACTTTGCCCTCATTTGGCTTTGTAATAAGCAATGGCAAAGTTGCAAAAATAAGAGGTGCACCGACTTCACTGGGGTCGGGGCATACATACCACAAGGTCATCGTAGTACCATGGGAAGCCTACGAGAAAAAAACTCCAACCTCTTAAACTTCCCACTTTGCCCTCATTTGGCTTTGTAATAAGCATGGCCAAAGTGGTAAAAATAAGAGGTGCAACGAATTGACCGGGGTAGGGGCATACATTCCACAAGGTCATTGTAGTACCGTTGGAAGCCTGTGAGCAAAAAACTCCGCCCTCTTAACTTTCCCACTTTGCCCTCACTTGGCTTTATAATAAAGAAGTGCAAAGCGGTAAAAATAATAGGTGCTCCAAATTGACCGTGGTCGAGGCATACATACATCAAGGTCATTGTACTACCATTGGATGCCCGAGAGCAAAAAACTCTGAGCTCTTAACTTTCGCACTTTGCCCTCACTTGGCTTTGTAATAAGCATCGGCGAAGTGGTAAAAATAAGAGGTGCTCGGATTTGACCGGGGTCGAGGCATACATTCCACAAGGTCATTGTAGTACCATTGGAAGCCTGCAAGCAAAAAACTCCGACCTGTTAACTTTCCCACTTTGCCCTCACTTGGCTTTGTAATAAGCATGGGCAAAGTGGTAAAAATAAGAGGAGCTCCGAATTGACCGGGGTTGGGGCATACATACCACAAGGTCGTTGTAGTATCATGGGATGCTAGCGAGCAAAAAACTCCAACCTCTTAACTTTTTCACTTTGCCACACCAAGCTTTCTACTAAGCATGCGCAAAGTGGGAAAAATAAGAGGTGCCCGGAATTGACCGTGGTCGGGGCATACACCCCACAAGGGCATTGTAGTACATGGGATGCCCGCGAGCAAAAAACTCCAACCTCTTAACTTTGCCACTTTGCCCAGACCATGCTTTCTACTAAGAATGGGCAAAGTGGGAAAAATAAGAGGTGCTCGGAATTGACCGCGGTCGGAGCATACACCTCACAAGGTCATTGTAGTACCAGGGGATGCCCGCGAGTAAAAAACTCCAACCTCTTAACCTTGCCACTTTGGGCTCACTTGGCCTTGTTATAAGGATGGGCAAACTGGTAAAAATAAGAGGTGGTCGGAATTGACCGGGGTCTGGGAATACATTCCACAAGGTCACTATAGTACCATTGGAAGCCCGCGAGCAAAAAACTCCGAGCTCTTAACTTTCCCACTTTGCCCACATTTTGCTTTGTAATAAGTATGGGAAAAGTGGTAAAAATAAGATGTGCTCCAAATTGACCGAGGATGGGGCATACATTCCACAAGATCATTGTAGTACTGTGGGAAGCCCGCGAACAAAAAACTGCAACCTCTTAAATTTCCCACTTTTCCCTCATTTGCCTTTGTAATAAGCATTGGCAAAGTGGTAAAAATAAGAGGTGCTCCGAATTGACCGGGTTCGGTGCATACATTCCACAAGGTCATTGTAGTACAATTGGGAGCCCGCAAGCAAAAACCTACGACCTCTTAACTTTCCCACTTTGCCCTCATTTGGCTTTGTAATAAGCATGGGCAAAGTGGTAAAAATAAGAGGTGCTACGAATTGACCGGGCTCGGGGCATACATTCCTCAAGGTCATTGTAGTACCATTGGAAACCCATGAGCAAAAAACTCCGACCTCTTAACTTTTCCACTTTGCCCTAACTTGGCTTTGTAAAAAGCTTGGGCAAAGTGGTAAAAATAAGTCGTGCTCCAGATTGACCGGGGTCGGGGAATACATTCTACAAGGTCATTGAAGTATCATTGGAAGCGCACGAGCAAAAAACTCCAACCTTTTAACTTTCCAACTTTGCCCTCATTTGGCTTTGTAATAAGCATGGGCAATGTGGTAAAAATAATAGGTGTTCTGAATTGACCGGGGTCGAGGCAAACATACCATAAGGTCATTGTAGTACCATGGGAAGCCTGCGAGCAAAAAACTCCAACCTCTTAAATTTCCCACTTTGCCCTCATTTGTCTTTGTAATAAGCGTGGGCAAAGTGGTAAAAATAAAAGGTGCAACGAATTGACCGGGGTAGGGGCATACATTCCACAAGGTGATTGTAGTATCATTGGAAGCCCGCGAGCAAAAAACTCCGACCTCTCAACTTTCCCACTTTACCCTCACTTGACTTTGTAATAAAGATGGGCAAACCGGTAAAAATAATAGGTGCTCCGAATTGACCGGGGTCGAGGCATACATACATCAAGGTCATTGTAGTACCATGGGATGCCTGGGAGCTAAAAACTCCAACCTCTTAACTTTTCCAGTTTGCCCACACCATGCCTTCTACTAAGCATGGGCAAAGTGGGAAAAATAAGAGGTGCTCGGAATTGACCGCGGTCGGGGCATACACCTCACAAGGTCATTGTAGTACCAGGGCATGCCCACGAGTAAAAACCTCCAACCTCTTAACCTTGCCACTTTGGGCTGACTTGGCCTTGTAATAAGGATAGGCAAAGGGGTAAAAATAAGAGGCGGTTGGAATTGACCGGGGTCGGGGCATACATTCCACAAGGTCACTGTAGTACCATTGGAAGCCCGCGAGCAAAAAGCTCCGACCTCTTAACTTTCCCACTTTGCCCACATTTGGCTTTGTAATAAGCATGGAAAAAGTGGACAAAATAAGAGGTGCTCCGAATTGACCGGCAACGGGGCATACATTCCACAAGGTCACTGTAGTACCATTGGAAGCCCGCGAGCAAAAAACTCCGACCTGTTAACTTTCCCACTTTGCCCTCACTTGGCTTTGTAATAAGCATGGGAAAAGTGGTAAAAATAAGATGAGCTCTGAATTGACCGGGATCGACGCATACATACCACAAGGTCACTGTAGTACCATGGGAAGCCCTCGAGCAAAAAACTCGACCCTCTTAACGTTCCCACTTTGCCCTCATTTGGCTTTGTAATAAGCCTGGGCAAAGTGGTAAAAATAAGAGGTGCTCTGAATTGACCGCGGTCGGGGCATACATTCGGAAGGTCATTGTAGTACCATTGGAAGCCCGAGAGAAAAAAACTCCGACCTCTTAACTTTCACACTTTGCCCTCACTTGGCTTTGTAATAAGCATGGGCAAAGTGGTAAAAATAAGAGGTGCAACGGATTGAACGGGGAAGGGCATACATTCCACAAGGTCATTGTAGTACCGTTGGAAGCCCGCCAGCAAAAAAATCCGACCTCTTAACTTTCCCACTTTGCCCTCACTTGGCTTTGTAATAAAGAAGTGCAAAGCGGTAAAAATAATAGGTGCTCCGAATTGACCAGGGTCGAGGCATACATACATCAAGGTCATTGTAGTACCATGGGATGCCTGGGAGCAAAAAACTCCAACCTCTTAAGTTTTCCACTTTGCCCACACCATGCTTTCTACTAAGCATGGCCAAAGTGGGAAAAATAAGAGGTGCTCGGAATTGAGCGCGGTCAGGGCATACACCCCACAAGGTCATTGTAGTACCTGGGGATGCCCGCAAGTAAAAAACTCCAACCTCTTAACCTTGCCACTTTGGCTCGCTTGGCCTTCTAATAAGGATGGGAAAAGTGGTAAAAATAATAGGTGCTCGGAATTGACCAGGGTCGGGGCATACATTCCATAAGGTCACTGTAGTACCATTGGAAGCCTGCGAGCAAAAAACTCCGACCTCTTAACTTTCCCTCTTTGCCCTCATTTGGCTTTGTAATAAGCATGGGAAAAGTGGTAAAAATAAGAGGTGCTCCGAATTGACCGGCGACTGGGCATACATTCCACAAGGTCATTGTAGTACCATTGGAAGCCCGCGAGCAAAAAACTCCAACCTCTTAACTTTCCCTCTTTGCGCTCACCTGGCTTTGTAATAAGCATGGACAAAGTGGTAAAAATAAGAGGTCCTATGAATTGACCGCGGTTGGGGCATACATTCGACAAGGTCATTGTAGTACCATTGGATGTCCGAGAGCGAAAACTCCGACCTCTTAACTTTCGCACTTTGCCCTCACTTGGCCTTGTAATAAGCATCGGCAAAGTGGTAAAAATAAGAGGTGTTTGGATTTGACCGGGGTCGGGGCATTCATACGCGAGCAAAAACTCCAAGCTCTTAACATTGCGACTTTGGCCACACTTGGCTTTGTAATAAACAGGTGCAAAGCGGTAAAAATAATAGGTGCTCCGAATTGACAGGGGGTGAGGCATACATACATCAAGGTCATTGTAGTACCATGGGACGCCTGGGAGCAAAAAACTCCAACCTCTTAACTTTTCCACTTTGCCCACACCATGCTTTCTACTAAGCATGGCCAAAGTTGAAAAAATAAGAGGTGCTCGGAATTGACCAGGGTCGGGGCATACATTCCATAAGGTCACTGTAGTACCATTGGAAGCCTGCGAGCAAAAAACTCCGACCTCTTAACTTTCCCTCTTTGCCCTCATTTGGCTTTGTAATAAGCATGGGAAAAGTGGTAAAAATAAGAGGTGCTCCGAATTGACCGGCGACTGGGCATACATTCCACAAGGTCATTGTAGTACCATTGGAAGCCCGCGAGCAAAAAACTCCAACCTCTTAACTTTCCCTCTTTGCGCTCACCTGGCTTTGTAATAAGCATGGACAAAGTGGTAAAAATAAGAGGTCCTATGAATTGACCGCGGTTGGGGCATACATTCGACAAGGTCATTGTAGTACCATTGGATGTCCGAGAGCGAAAAACTCCGACCTCTTAACTTTCGCACTTTGCCCTCACTTGGCCTTGTAATAAGCATCGGCAAAGTGGTAAAAATAAGAGGTGCTTGGATTTGACCGGGGTCGGGGCATTCATACGCGAGCAAAAACTCCAAGCTCTTAACATTGCGACTTTGGCCACACTTGGCTTTGTAATAAACAGGTGCAAAGCGGTAAAAATAATAGGTGCTCCGAATTGACAGGGGGTGAGGCATACATACATCAAGGTCATTGTAGTACCATGGGACGCCTGGGAGCAAAAAACTCCAACCTCTTAACTTTTCCACTTTGCCCACACCATGCTTTCTACTAAGCATGGCCAAAGTTGAAAAAATAAGAGGTGCTCGGAATTGACCGCGGTCGGGGCATACACCCCACAACGTCATTGTAGTACCTGGGGATTCCCGCGAATAAAAAACTCCAACCTCTTAACCTTGCCTCTTTGGGCTCACTTGGCCTTGTAATAAGGATGGGAAAAGTGGTAAAAATAAGAGGTGCTCGGAATTGACCGGGTTCGGGGCATACATTCCACAAGGTCACTGTAGTACCATTGGAAGCCTGCGAGCAAAAAACTTCGACCTCTTAACTTTCCCTCTTTGCCCTCATTTGGCTTTGTAATAAGCATGGGAAAAGTGGTGAAAATAAGAGGTGCTCCGAATTGATCGGGGTCGAGGCATACATACCACAAGGTCTTTGTAGTACCATGGGAAGCCCGCGAGCAAAAAACTCCACCCTCTTAACTTTCCCACTTTGCCCTCATTTGGCTTTGTAGTAAACCTGACCAAAGTGGTAAAAATAAGAGGTCCTCTGAATTGACCGCGGTCGGGGCATACATTCGACAAGGTCATTGTAGTACCACTGGATGCCCGAGAGCAAAAAACTCTGACCTCTTAACTTTCACACTTTGCCCTCACTTGGCCTTGTAATAAGCATCGGCAAAGTGGTAAAAATAAGAGTTGCTCGGATTTCACCGGGGTCGGGGCATACATACCACAAGGTCATTGTAGTACCATGAGATGCACGCGAGCAAAAACTCTAAGCTCTTAACCTTGCGACTTTGGCCTCACTTGGCTTTGTAATAAGGATGGGCAAAGTCGTAAAAATAAGAGGTGCTCGGAATTGACCGGGGCCGGGCCATACATACAATAAGGTCTTTGTAGTACCATGTGAAGCCCACGAGCAAAAAACTCAAACCTCTTAACCTTGCCACTTTGCCCACTTCAGGCTTTCTAATCAGCATGGGCCAAGTGGTGAAAATAAGAGGTGCTCAGAATTGACTGGGGTCGGGGCATACTTACCACAAGGTCATTGTGGTACCATGCGAAGCCCGCGAACAAAGAAATCCAACCTCTTAAATTTCCCACTTTGCCCTCATTTGGCTTTGTATTAAGCATGGGCAAAGTGGTAAAAATAAGAGGTGCTCCGAATTGACCGGGTTTGGCGCATATATTCCACAAGGTCATTGAAGTACCATGGGAAGCCCGCGAGTAAAAAGCTCCACCCTCTTAACTTTCCCACTTTGCCCTCACTTGGCTTTGTAATAACCATGGGCAAAGTGGTAAAAAGAATAGGTGCAACGAATTGACCGGGGTAGGGGCATACATTCCACAAGTTCATTGTAGTACCGTTGGAAGCCCGCGAGCAAAAAACTCCGACTTCTTATCTTTCCCACTTTGCCCTCACTCGGCTTTGTAATAAGCATGGGCAAAGTGGTAAAAATAAGAGGGGCTCCGAATTTACCGGGGCCGAGGCATACATACCACAAGGTCCTTGTCATGGGAAGTCCGCGAGCAAAAAGCTCCACCCTCTTAACTTTCCCACTTTGCCCCCATTTGGCTTTGTAATAAGCACCACAAGGTCATTGTAGTACCATGGGAAGCCCGCGAGCAAAAAACTCCACCCTCTAAACTTTCGCACTTTGCCCTCATTTGGCTTTGTAATAAGCATGGGCAAAGTGGTAAAAATGAGAGGTGCTCCGAATTGACCGCGGTCGGGGCATACATTCCGCAAGGTCATTGTAGTACCATGGGATGGCCGCAAGCAAAAAACTCCAACCTCTTAACTTTCCCACTTTGCCCTCACTTGGCTTTGTAATAACATGGGCAAAGTGGTAAAAATAAGAGGAGCTCCGAAATGACCGGGGTCGAGGAATACATACCACAAGGTCATTGTAGTACCATGGGAAGCCCGCGAGCAAAAAACTCGACCCTCTTAACTTTCCCACTTTGCCCTCATTTGGCATTGTAATAAGCATGGGCAAAGCGGTAAAAAGAAGAGGTGCAACGAATTGACCGGGGTAGGGGCATACATTCCACAAGTTCATTGTAGTACCGTTGGAAGCCCGCGAGCAAAAAACTCCGACTTCTTATCTTTCCCACTTTGCCCTCACTCGGCTTTGTAATAAGCATGGGCAAAGTGGTAAAAATAAGAGGGGCTCCGAATTTACCGGGGCCGAGGCATACATACCACAAGGTCCTTGTAGTACCATGGGAAGCCCGCGAGCAAAAAACTCGACCCTCCTAACTTTCCCACTTTGCCCTCATTTGGCTTTGTAACAAGAATGGGCAAAGTGGTAAAAATAAGAGGTGCTCGGAAATGACTGGGGTCGGGGCATACATTCCACAAGGTCACTGTAGTACCATTGGAAGCCCGCGAGCAAAAAACTCCGACCTCTTAACTTTCCCACTTTGCCCTCATTTGGCTTTGTAATAAGCAAGGGAAAAGTGGTAAAAATAAGAGGTGCTCCAAATTGACCAGGGACGGGGCATACACTCCACAAGGTTATTGTAGTACCATCGGAAGCCCGCGAGCAAAAAACTCCGACTTCTTATCTTTCCCACTTTGCCCTCACTTGGCTTTGAAATAAGCATGGGTAAAGTGGTAAAAATAAAAGGGGCTCTGAATTTATCGGGGTCGAGGCATACATACCACAAGGTCATTGTAGTACAATGGGAAGCCCTCGAGCAAAAAACTCGACCCTCTTAACTTTCCGACTTTGCCCTCATTTGGCTTTGTAATAAGAATGGGCAAAGTGGTAAAAATAAGAGGTGCTCAGAATTGACTGGGGTCGGGGCATACATTCCACAAGGTCACTATAGTACCATTCGAAGCCCGCAAGCAAAAAACTCCGACCTCTTAACTTTTCCACTTTGCCATCATTTGGCTTTGTAATAAGCAAGGGAAAAGTGGTAAAAATAAGAGGTGCTCCGAATTGACCGGGAACGGGGCATACACTCCACAAGGTCATTGTAGTACCATCGGAAGCCTGCGAGCAAAAAACTCTGACTTCTTATCTTTCCTACTTTGCCCTCACTCGGCTTTGTAATAAGCATGGGCAAAGTGGTAAAAATAAGAGGGGCTCCGAATTTACCGGGGTCGAGGCATACATACCACAAGGTCATTGTAGTACAATAGGAAGCCCGCGAGCAGAAAACTAGACCCTCTTAACTTTCCCACTGTGCCCTCATTTGGCTTTGTAATAAGAATGAGCAAACTGGTAAAAATAAGAGGTGCTCGGAATTGACTGGGGTCGGGGCATACATTCGACAAGGTCATTGTAGTACCATTGGAAGCCCAAGAGCAAAAAACTCCGACCTCTTAACTTTCGCACTTTTCCCTCACTTGACTTTGTAATAAGCATCGGCGAAGTGGTAAAAATAAGAGGTGTTTGGATTTGACCGGGGTCAAGGCATACATACCACAAGGTCACTGTAGTACCATGGGAAGTCCGTGAGGAAAAAACTCGACCCCCTTAACTTTCCCACTTTGCCATCATTTGGCTTTGTAATAAGCATGGGCAAAGTGGTAAAAATAAGAGGTGCTCTGAATTGACCGCGGTCGGGGCATACATTCGAGAAGGTCATTGTAGTACCGTTGGAAGCCCAGGAGCAAAAAACTCCAACCTCTTAAATTTCCCATTTTACCCTCATTTGGCTTTGTAATAAGCCTGGGCAAAGTGGTAAAAATAAGAGGTGCAACGAATTGACCGGGGTGGGGGCATACATTCCACAAGGTCATTGTGGTACCTTTGGAAGCCCCCGAGCAAAAAACTCCGACCTCTTAACTTTCCCCATTTGCCCTCACTTTGCTTTGTAATAAGTATGGGCAAAGTGGTAAAAATAAGCGGTGCTCTGAATTGACCGCGGTCGGGGCATACATTCGACTAGGTCATTGTAGTACCATTGGAAGCCCGAGAGCAAAAAACTCCAACCTCTTAAATTTCCCATTTTACCCTCATTTCGCTTTGTAATAAGCCTGGGCAAAGTGGTAAAAATAAGAGGTGCAACGAATTGACAGGGCTCGGGCATACATTCCACAAGGTCATTGTAGTACCATTGGATGCCCACGAGCAAAAAACTCCGACCTCTTAATTTTCCCACTTTGCCCTCACTTGGCTTTGTAATAAGTGTGGGCAAAGTGGTAAAAATAAGGGGAGCTCCGAATTGACCGAGGTCGGGGCAAACATACCACAAGGTCATTGTAGTACAATGGGAAGCCCGCGAGCAAAAAACTCCACCCTCTTAACTTTCCCACTTTGCCCTCCTTTGGCTTTGTAATAAGCATCGGCGAAGTGGTAAAAAGAAGACGTGCTCAGATTTGACGGGGGTCGGGGCTTACATACCAAAAGGTCATTGTATTACCATGGGATGCCCGCGAGCAAAAAACTCCAACCTCTTAACCTTGCGACTTTGGCCTCACTTGGCTTCGTAATAAAGATCGGCAAAGCGGTAAAAATAATAGGTGCTACGAATTGACAGGGGTCGGGGCATACATACATCAAGGTCATTGTAGTACCATGGGATGCCTGCGAGCAAAAAACTCCGACCTCTTTACTTTTCCACTTTGCCCACACCATGCTTTCTACTAAGCATGGGCAAAGTGGGAAAAATAAGAGGTGCTCGGAATTGACCGTGGTCGGGGCATACACCCCACACGGGCATTGTAGTACCATGCGATGCCCGCGAGCAAAAAACTCCAACCTCTAAAATTTGCCACTTTGCCCACTCCAAGCTTTCTACTAAGCATGGACCAAGTGGTAAAACTAAGAGGTGCTTGAAATTGACCGGGTTTGGGGCATACATACCACAACGTCATTGTAGATCCATTGGAAGCCCGCGAGCAAAAAACTCCGACCTCTTAACTTTCCCACTTTGCCTCACTTGGCTTTGTAATAAGCATGGGCAAAGTGGTAAAAATAAGAAGTGCTCAGAGTTTACCGAGGTTGGGGCATACATACCACAAGGTCATTGTAGTACCATTGGAAGCCCGCGAGCAAAAAACTCGACCCTCTTAACTTTCCCAATTTGCCCTCATTTGACTTTGTAATAAGCATGGGCAAAGCGGTAAAAATAAGAGGTGGAACGAATTGATCGGCGTAGGGGCATACATTTCACAAGTCCATTGTAGTACCGTTGGAAGCCCGCGAGCAAAAAACTCCAACCTCTTAACTTTCCCATTTTGCCTTCACTTGGCTTTGT
>JARVXP010000024.1:0-14743 GCA_029856935.1 Cyclocarya paliurus
ATCCCGACACTTAGAAGCATATTGATGGCATGTACACGAGATTCTACTCCAATAGGATGCTTGGCAACATTCAAGTATGTACGATTTACTATTCTTGTGACTGCTTGAGCAATTTCTTGAATAAATTTGGATTCATTCCTACCAATGCCAAAACATCAAATGAGTAACACTAATGAAAAGAAATAAGAACGTGATCTAATTTCATCTTTTCTCCAATAACAGATGACAATGGTAGTCTTATATGCGTTATTAAACTTCACTTTGTTGACGCCTCCACAAGAAAATGTGAATAGATAAAAGGCAAAACAAAAAACCAAAACAAAAAAGACAGAAAAACAAAACAGAGAAGAGGAAACTTCCACGCCCAGATCCAGGATGAAGGATGGATTTGTCTCAGAATTTGAATCAAATTAATCTCTTTTTAACTTCCTGCTCTCTAGTCCAAGATCGAACATGCATTGTATGGTGTAAAATTGAACAGAATATGTAAATTTCTTGTATGAGAGACAAGAATGGTTGGAAGTACCCGTTCCCTTCTAAATGCCACCCTGACAAATTGGCCACTTCTTTTAGGCATGCCTTCCACCTCTGCATTCTCGCACTATCTTTGAACCTTTCTTCAAGTTTCGCCAATGCTTCTCCAAAACTCTTTGTCTGATGCCGTACTTCCGATGGATCTACGTTATAAAATACTGGTAAAACCATTTACTGTTTTGTTTTTCTACACTCGAGAATCTTCGTTAACTCATCCAGGCACCAAGTGGATGATGCATAGTATTTGGAGAGTACGGTTAATGAAATTCTTGACTCTTCACTGGCTCTAAGAAGTGCTTGTGAAATTTCCTCTCCTCTTCTAAGCTTATCATCAATGTAGGTGATCACACCCTTTCGATGCAAAGCATTGTGTAGATGGGCAGTAAAATTATTGCAGGTATCTTCACCTCTAAAGCTTAAGAGTACATCGTAAGTCCACTGTGGACTTAAATAAGAAGAAGTGGGGAAAGAGGAAGAGGAAGAGCCACCATGGAAGCCATTGAAGTAGTCCTCGTGGAACAACTTGGTCACACTTGTACTTAGTAATATATATACAAAATGCAGCAACTTCCTTTCAAAGAAAACTAATTGGAATAAATCACACACAACATCTTTTGTAAAGCAAAAAAGCAGATGTCTTGGAATAAATCACCCACATAACCTTTTATAAAGCAGATGCTTTTGAAAAGCATGAAGATGTCTTGGAATACATCACCGAAAGAACCTTTTATAAAGCAGAAGCTTGTGAAAAGCATAAAAGCCTATGTCTTGGAATAAATCACACATAAAAAATAATTTAATTAGATGTTTGGTTTTAGTACCTTGTCAGTACTTCCAAATTGCAAAATCCAAACTGCCAAATTAATTAAATATTTTAATTTTAAGTTTTCTTAATAAATAAAGTCTTATCATGTTAATTAAATGGAGGGTGTGCTTTGCACACTTATTTCTAAATATAAAATATCAAATATAATTCTCGTTCAAATCTTTTGTAAAAAAATAGTTTGTTGAAAAAGAAATAGATTTTTTTTTAACACTTTTCATGATAGGATTCACTTTTTTTACAAAGAGACTGTTCGAAATTTGTATAAACCATTACACTTTATTTCTTTATTGATAGCGGAGGAATATGTTATAGAAAGAGTTGTCCTCCAAACTTCTGCCATTAATTGATATCAGTTGCTGACAGAGGATGTAGGTTGGACCGCAGCTTTGTCAATATCGTTGGGTTATACGAAAATTATTAGGCAATCTGAACATAGATAATGAGGGGGCTAAAGTTATTCATCCTCTTTAATGACATTCTTAAAACAACCAGCAATTCTATGACAAAATCAGTTTCATTCTATACTGCCATGATCAGCGGCATCATGAGTGGGTACCAATTGGATTCCAAGCTGTAATCATCACCATCACGGAGTCTCTTAGAAACTTGAATACTAGCCATTGAGGCCCTTGAATCTTCAATCTCGACATCAACATTATTAGGGAGCACACTTGGATGAACTTCCACATTTTCTTCGAGCTTGTTTATCAGATTCAACCCGCAACTTTTAAAGAACACCGTCTTTGATTCACAATAAAACTCAACTCACAAACTGTTCTCCTTTCGGTTAAAAGATTCCAGCATGGAGTACTCTAGCCATACATTATCCATTGAATAAATTGTTCTTTCTCTAAGGAACCTTTGGACTCCATTACCAATGATCTTAGCACTAATATCTGGAGGGGGTGTATCTGGAGTGATCCCAATAATGGGTCCAATAATAGCACACAAAGCAACTCCTTTGATCTGATCAAGATCCAAGGGTCCATTAATTTGTATTTCACAAGATTCACTGTTTGAAACCTCCTTGCGATGGCTAAACCAGTCTGGAATCCTATTACCCGGAAATATAATTCCACCTAAAAGTGCCTCCTCAAGTTGTCCCTGTTAAATGAATATTATTATAACTTTCAGTAATACAACCCATAAACATTAATGGCATACACAAATACGTATTAGAGAGAGAGAGAGAGACCTCAACCAATGAAGGATTTATGACATGATTCCTGATATTCACAAGCATTTTATTGCATGCAGACAAGTCAATCCAATGTAGCGCTGGTAAGGTGCTTGTATTGCACTCAAATTTTTTTGATACTTCTGGAAAGGTTTCCAATGAAATGCATCCACTGGCAAACACCTCTTCTATATTTGGTGGAAGTTCTAGAATTTGTTCAAGTTGCTTGCAATCCAACAACATAGTTACATAAGGCACCTCAATCCAACAAATCTTTTGATGCTTGCAGGAAGAATAACAATATCACTCCTTGACAGTTCTAACGTTTCCAAAGTGGATGAGAAATTAAATGCTGTAAAGAAGTCAGACTTTGATAGGACACAATCGCTGAGATTCAAATATTCTAGTGCTGGCAATGGCGGTGGCGGCCTTAAGAACAGTTCTTCATTTGATGAAATTTCACATTCTTCTGTTGACATGACACAGGGCGTGGAACATCTTTTCTCTTTCTTTGGAAGCTTAACAAGTTCTGAAAAATTTTCAACACAAAGATTACGTAAATGCTGCAGCTCAAGAATGCCAGTTGGGAGATGCATAAGGTTTTTGCAGCCTTTTATGTATACATCCTGAAGGCCAGTGAGATACCCAATGGATGAAGGCAATTCTTTTATAGGAGCTTGGTCAAATTTAATGAATCTTAAGCATTCCATCTCACACTCAATATCAGGAAAACTTTGAAGGCTTGAACAATCTTCAAGGACAAGAGATTCTAGAGATCTCATCCTGAGGCTTCTTGGAAAACTTTTAAGGGTTGAGCATCCGAAGAATGATAAAGAGGTCAGATGATCATGGGAACCAACAGAATCAGGAACCTCAATTAAACTTTCACAATTACGAAGATACAATTCCTCTAAATTTGGGATCCTTGAGATATCAGGAATTTTTGTTAGTAATTTACAATCATAGAAACTCATAAACTTCAGGTTCTGAAAATTCTGCAGATCAGGATAAGAAAAAGAGAAATTAGATTCAAAGAAGTTCAAAACTAAATTGAAAAGAAAAATATTGAGAACATAAGTTTTACCTTGATTCCCTCCCCCAATTCTTTTATGAGGCTACTACGGATCTGAAAGTCGATGAGTTTTTTTCCATGAAAATTGGATGGCAAAGATTGCAAAGGACATTCACCCAAATCAAGCAAGCTTAACTCATTAGAAAGGTAATTAGGCCCTCCAGATAAACATGCATTGTGATTTATAAATATTTTGAGTCTTTTCATCTTCATGAATGCTTTGGAACCTAAGCATATCAAGTCTCGTTCTGGCAAATCTATCAATATCCCTTCAATTTTGTTTGTTACCTAGTGCAACAACATATACAACATGTATTAGCAAATAATTCACATCTAGACTGTCTTTATATCTTGCTTTTCTGCTAATATTTTCCAAATTGAGTTATTTTTTCTAATATTTGAGCTTCCAGAAGCAATTAATCACATTCAAAATATAAAATTTAATGTCTCTTCAAAATCTGCATATCATTGAAAACTGTTCATAAATGAAAATGGAAGATGCTCATAAAAAAGTAAAATTAGTCTTGTTTTCTTCATTTACTCTCTTACCGTATTTTCTTCTAGTACAGAACGAACATCTTCATGAAACCATAATCTACTACATTTGCCAGGTTCTTTAGGCGATTCTTGTCGAAACATTTTCTCTACCCATATCTTGTAGCAAGTCATGCATCCACAATTTTCCATCCTCATCAACACTTATGAGACACTTGTCCATAAGCCTTTGAATACCATCATCTGGAAAGAAACGACAACTGTCTAATACTTTGATGACATAACCTACATCTTTTGTTTTGAAGAAACAAGCAATATCAAGGAAAATATCCTTCTCATTATCATCCAATCCATCATAACTTGTTCTAAGTATCATTTGAATATCTTTGTTAGGAATTCTCTTGAGCTTATCCAATGCACTTTTCCATTGATGTATGCTTCTACCTTTTAGATCTGAACCTAGAACCGTTAAAGCTAGTGGAAGACCCCCTGCATATCGTACTGCATCTTCTGTTAGTTCCGCATAATCATCAGTAGGCTTTTCTCTCTTGAAGGCATGTAAACTAAAGAGCTGAAGAGCTTTGTCGTGATCCAACTCATTCATCTTGTATGTTGAATCAACTTCATGACTAGTCAATAAATTTTGATCTCTTGTTGTTATGATGATTCTACTTCCTAAACCAAACCAATCATGATCTCCAGCTAGAGTTTCTAATTGGACCAACTTATCCACATCGTCAAGAATCAGTAGAATCTTTTTAGAGCAAAGCCTATGCTTTATCACATTGATTCCCCTATCAACACTACCAACTTTCAAATTCTTAGAGTCTCCTAAGATCTCATAAAGAAGTGTCTCCTGCAGGCGCATTAGACCACCCGCTCGATTTGAAGTTTCTCGAATATTTGCAAGAAAACAGCTAGCTTCAAACTGATGAGCAATTGAGTTGTAGATTGCTTTGGCGATGGTTGTCTTTCCAATTCCACCAACTCCAAGGATCCCTATCATGCGTATGTCATTCATCCCAATACTTAGAAGCAAATTAATATCTTTTATATGAGACTCTATTCCAACTGGATACTTTGCAACGCTTAAGTATATACGATTTACTATTCTCAAAACCTCTTCAACAATTTCGTTGATGAATTCAGATTCGTTCCTACCAATACAGAAGATCATAAGAAAGAATCAATGAGATGGACTCTTCAAATGGAAAGAGATAGTAACATAACATACAAATAAATATGATCATTAGAAAAAAAAGAAAAAAAGAAAAAAAAAAGGAGTTTAATTCTGAAGTCACACGATGATCATTAGAATTAAGCAGTACCTGTTCCCTAAATGAAATCCGGACAAGTTGGCCACCTCTTCGAGTGTTTCCTTCCACCTCCGCACCTTCATGTCATCATTAAACCTATGTTGATGTTTTGTAAATGCTTCACCAAAACTCTTTCTTTGATGTCGTACTTCTGATGGATCTACGTTGTAAAACACAGGTAGAACGATTTGTTGCCTTGTTTTATTACAATCAAGGATCTTCATCAGCTCGTCTAAGCACCATGTGGATGATGCATAGTTTTGAGAGAGTATAATGATCGCAATTCTCGACTCTTCTATAGCTTTGAGAAGTGCCTGTGAAATTTCCTTTCCTCTTCTAAGTTCATAGTCTATGTAAGTGTTGATTCCCTTTCGATCTAGAGCGTCATATAGATGGGCAGTAAAATTATTGCGAGTATCTTCACCTCTAAAACTCAAGAATACATCCTATGCCCAGCGGTCGGTGAAAGAAAAAAAGGAAGAAGAAGAAGAAGAAGAAGCTCCTTGCAAGGCCATGGAAGAAGTTACAGAGTATGCACGTAATTAAGCCTGATTACAACTCAGCAGTACTACCGATTCTCTAATGCATGATGTTGGTAACAGGAAGTGGTAAAACAAAAGATCATCAGAAGGTAGTGTATGAAATCTCATGAAAATCTAGTGAGACAGCAGGTCATGGAAAAGAGGTAGTGTGAATACAATGGGAGCATTTATTTCTGCTGGGGCCTGAGTGGATTGATGCAGCTTACCTGGTTGAAATGAGTAGGGATATTAGTTATTTCCATTTGATTAATTGCTGCTTAATCACAATTCAATGTATGTGTTCATTTCGTTGGCCATTGCTGTCCTTAAAGTGATCAATTTGGTCACAAAGCAAGTTGATACTTCTTGAAAAAAAAAAAAAATGTTCAATTTGGTCCATTGATTTCCATTAAATGATGACTTTGAAGTAAAAAGACAGAAGAATATCTCACAAAGATAGAACTTTTAACTTTCAAAGTTGTTTAGAATGATCAAGTTGGTCCCACAGCGATTGACTCTACTCTGTTTTAGCACAGATGCTTGTTGAAAAAGATGATCATGAAAATCATTATATGCTATACCCACGTTGGGAATTGATAAAGAAGTATCCAAAGTCTACAAAAATATTCATCATCCTATTAAACTACTGGGATTTGCACATTGCACCTTATCCGACACTGACTGTTAAATATGTGGTTGCTCATTTTTGTCTTCGCTTCTATTCGCCGCTAACCTATCTACCTTAATTCTTATGATTAATATTTTTTTTTGTATAGTCTTTGTTTTTTTCTTTTATAGGAACTTCGTTTTAGGACTTTGTTATTTTATCCATGTAATTCCCAAGTTTCCTCTCCTCTCTTTGTATAAGGTATTCTTCTACCATAAATAAGGATAATCAATAAAATTGGAAACCATCCCCTTCTTTTTATCCGTGCAGGTCTTGTTTCTATTCGGCACTAACATATCTACGTAAATTCTTAGGCTTGATGTTTTTTGTTTTTATATGTAGTGTTTAGTTATTTTATAGGAACGACTCCCTCTTTTTATCCATGTAACTGCCAAGTTTCCTCTCTTTGTATAAGGTATTCACCTACCATAAATTTGGGTAATCAATAAATTTGGGTATCATCGTCTTTTTTTTTAAAAAAAAAGTTTTAGTAATATATTCCTTTATTGATAAATATATTTGTATCTTAAAATATGTTTATATTATTTTAGTTACTGTATCTTGGTATGGTATTTGAACCTGTGAAAATGCTGTGTGTCATGAGTACTCAATTCCTATACTCGATACCTGGTTTGATTTCTCCAAAAATAGAGAAGAATCCTCATAATCTTATGTATTCACCCATCAGAAAAAATATATCATGTTGGTCAATGTTGAAATCCAAGAATCTCTTTCCTTTCCAATACTAGACTCATTAGCCAGAATTGCATATACAAAGTGACTATATCCTTTGCCATATTACACAAATGCTGCAAAACTCAGACCAAAACCATACATATACTAGCATTGCAGGGGTCACATTCAAACTTAGCACAAGTACTAAAGCTACTGAAACTGCCTGAAATAGTTAGGTTACCCTGCACTAACTTGTTCTAAATCAGGTCTAACGTACGCTCTCCAAATGCCTGGGATCATCTTGAAATTATGTAAATGCTCTTGATATGAATACTCAGCTAGAACCCCTCAGAATAAATTATAGCTAAAACAACTCCAACTGACATATCATGAGTTTTTGTCGGTGGAAATTCCAGCAATTAGCAAATGCAAGTGATTAGTATCAACATCTATGGTCTATGAGAAACGAAGTTTATGGGGGAATTTTTGAAATGCTGTGGTTAGCACTAGAAAATCTCATCCAGTTTTTTATTGGTATCATCATCTTATCCAGTTTTCTGTTGACTGCTTCAGTGATCACTGGAAGAGTTGGTGATTCTTCACTTTGATTTGGATGTATTGAATGGAGTTGACAGGTTTTGGCAAATATGATGGCCCCCCAGAGTTGTTTCCTCCCACTGCTGCACATGTGCTTGTATGTTCTCTCACTGCTTCATGAAACTTCAATATCCTTTCTCATCCGAATGAAAATTGAACCCAGGTAAGAACTTGAACTAAAGGATATTGAAGAAGTGACAACCTTAAGCAATAAGTCAATATTGCTTTAAGCAAAGGTCATAGCTGATAGCTAGAAGTGATCAATACGTGGAGGAACAACGAGGAGCTAATATGTTGTGTGGAACATCAGACACAAAGTTTGGAGTACGGATCATCCATTTCAATTTTCAACAGATATCCCAACCAAGTCGAAGAATGCCTCTGTAACATACCAGTTTTTGTTTTAGGGTATATAAGTAAATTTTTCTAGTAAACTTTTATTTTAAAATTTATAGTTTTATCAAAAGTTATATCTACTTTATCTCTATATTTTCTACTGTAGTTGTTATTTAAAATTTTGTTAGAGTTTCATTTTGTTAAGGATTTCTAAAGTGTATCGGATTATATTTACTAGAGTTTTTGTTTGAAATTTAAAGTTTTATTTTTCCCTCTAACCAACCGAGTCCACCTCAAGGTTAGCCTCTGTTTATTCACTTAAAAACTCCCAGCCCGTACGTCTCTCGGTTTCAGTTTCTATTGAAAGACCAAATATCACGTCAAAACCCTACTATAAATCCTCTCTTCCTCTTCACAATTTTCTACCCATCGACAAACCCACATTTCAAACCAGAGTTTCACAATTAAAATAGAGAAAACCCTTACCCAACAGTCACCGTAGCACTTCCGTTAGTCCAAGTTGTCCATCACGCCGACACCACTTCAAGGGACGTCGGAGTACCTCTCGGACAACACAGAGACCGCCGACCAGACTCTTCCCGTCTAACCCGCATCTTCTCGGTAAGCCAGTCACCATTTTTGTCCTCCTAAAGCTTTTCGGTTTAGCAGTTTTCTTCCTCTCTCTCTCTAACTCTCTCTTTCTCTCTCTCACTCGGTGCTGCACCACCATAGTTAAGCCTCCAGTCGCGCCGCTCCCAGCCACCCAGAACCGCCATCTCCATTTTAGTCGAGCACCTCCCTCTCGGTGAGTTCTCCCTTCTCTCGCACACGGCTTGTTTTGTTCCGTGTGTTTTAATTCTCCAGCACCCTTCTTGCTTCTGCCTAGTTCACAAACGGGCTTAGGGCCCTATGAGTGGTGGGCTTCATTTGTTTAGCATGTGTTTTAATAGTATTTCGGGCCTTATTTTAAATCTGTTGGGCATTTCCTTTATGGGCTAGATTGCAGATTGTAGTGATATTTTTAGGAACTTGTAATTTTAAATTGGGCCGATTGTATGATATTTCAAGCATATTTTTAGTGATTTATTAGACTTAATATTTCAAAGAGGAGTTATATTTTATTAAATAAATATATTAGTCAGATGCTTATTTTATAAGAAAATGTTTAAAGAATTTTAAATTATATTTTAAAGTAGATTATTGAGCCTAATAATTTAGTTAAGATTTCTTTTATCTATTTAATAGAGTTTTAATAAAAATTATTATAGATACTTTAAATAGGAAAGTTAAGAAATATGTTAAGAATATTTAAACGATATTAACATTTATAAGATTTCTTATATGATTTAATAATTATGTTAAGAAATGAAACTTAGTTTGAGAAATTAAGTTTTATGAATTATTTTAAAATAGCTCGAATATTTTCACTAAATTATAAACTAGTATTTTTAAGTAATTTTAAATGCTAAGAATTATTGATTTTAGTGTTAAACAAAATATTTGTTTGATTACCTTTTAGAATTCCAAATTTAGTTAAGTAAGATATTAGTATTTATTTAATTTCCAAACAATTTAGTGATAGTTATTTATTGTATATAGGTCTCAAGTTACGAAGTTTTATTCAAGAAGAAACGCAGCGAGGTAAGTAATTTGATCATAAATTAGGATCATCACAGTTAGTCTATATGTATTATTCAAGCCAGTTTATTGTCAGCCATTATTTATGAACCGCTCATGTCATGTGCAAGCATGTCATCCAGCATAGCACACGATCATGTCATTCCGCATCATGTTTAGATTCAGAAGTTATAATTATATAAGTATTATGTCATGCATCTCATGTGCATAAGACACGTAAGCCATCTTAAATTCAAGTGTAAGATAAGTTCAGATCAGTTAATAAGATGGCCATTCAGATGCATGGTACCAATGCAGTTCAGTTCAGGGTGGTGTGCAAGCCACGAACTCAGTCGTGGTCCACCATAGTACGCTAGAGTACTATCAGCAGTTCCCCTTGCTGCAGCGGGATGTGGGACTGGTGCATAACCTTGCACACAGGGTTAAGTGTGTTGGCCAGTCAGATAAGTCAGATAAATCAGTCAGTTAGTTCAGATGAATCAGTCATACATAGCATAAGCATTAGCATGATTAGTCATAAATTTTTTAGTTCTCAGCATGAAAGTTCTTATGAAAATCTTATGTTTATTACGTTTACATTGTGATGGATTTCTTACTGAGTCATCGACTCATTTTAGTTTATTTTCATGTTTTTAACTACCCAGGTGAAGATGATGATTACGAGCAGGCAGGACAGGAGTAAAAGGAGCATTTTATTTTTAGTTCAGACATTTCTAAATTAAAACATGTCTTTTATGACATGAATTTATTCAATTTATTCATTTAATGTTTTTGGGATGAAAATTTTTATGAGACCTTTTATTTTATGATAAATTTCAGTATCTTTTTAATTATGAACTTAGAGAATCTCTTGCCGGATTTATTTTCATGAAAATTACGTGACACACCTAGCCTACGGGAAGGGGGTGTTACAGCCTCTTACTTTGAAACTTTCCATCTTTGCTGAGGCCTTTTAAAGGATGGGTTACAACCTTGTTTCTTTTTCTTCCCTTGCTTTCCTTTCATGCTTGTATACCACATTGGCTACGCAACACATTGGAAACCAAGAGGAATTTTGTCTGTGCGGAGGTGTGAAATGGCTTGTTTTGCTGATTGTTCTGTTTGATATGGCTTTGGATTAATTTTCAAAATGCTTTAGTCTCTGCTTATGCCTACTGTTGGAGAAACGGACGGTTGGTTGGAGTATAGGCCAAGCCACATGCTCTATACTCCAAAAGGACTAGCCAATACACAAATGGAGTCCTGTTGGAACATTATAAATATCAAGAACTTCTCATTTCCAAGAAATGTGGGATCCCATACACAATTTACCCTTATCATATTGCAGATTTTTTTGCTAAAGAAGGAGCAAAAGGGAATTCAGGGCTGTGTCTCAACTTCCTGAAAGTGTCAAGGTGTTGGTTGATATTAGAAAGAGCTGGTTTAGGATATTTGAGATGTAAGTAAGTCTGTATCAATATTTTGTTGTTTTGTATATGTTGCTCTCCAACTTAATGGGAGTTTTTGAATGAGATAAGTGGTGCTTCTGGTTTTTCAGCAAAGTGTGTTTAGCAGAAACTTGCTGTAATAAGGCTATAGAAGAAATATTTCAGGGCAGCACAACAATTGAATCCATCATGCAAGAAACAAACTAATGGCTATAAGTAAACGACGTACATGTCATTATCCATGTCAAACAAGTCGAAGCTCTAACTCCAAATCTACCTTTGGATCATCATAGTCCTTCACCACCTTATCTGGAACAGGTCCCTTGAAAATTAAGACATGTTACATCAGTGCACATGTTGTACAGGTCCCTAAACCCAAAAGTTGAGATCAATAGAGTTGAGTTCCCATAATCCCAACCAACCAACATGACCAATGCTGGCAGTACATATGCAACCCCACGAGTAGATTCATGGCAATATTTTAACATCATATATGAAACAAATGACAACACCTGATTTCAATGGCAAATACCAAATCAAGTCTTAAAGACCAGAGAGAATAAAATTTGGGGTACTGTCTTTTTTTTTTTTTTTTTTAAGTGTGGTGAAAAAACTAATAAAAAACACTTCAATTTATAAGGATACTTGCCGCTATTGTTTAGCACAACACTTAAATTCATAATCCAAGAAACAAACCAATGGCTACATGCAAGTAAACGAACAAAGTGAAAAAGCTTACAAGCTAATCGAAATGCACATGTTCTACAGGTCTTTGAGTCATTCTAAAATCATTGAGCAAATAAATTGGGCTCTTGTTTCTTAGGATGATTATGATTGTTGCAAATCATAAGATTATATTTGCATATATAGCGTTCCTAAATCCAAAAGTTGAGATCAATAGAGTGAGTTGCCCATAATCCAAACCATCCAACATATATGAGCAATTTTAACATTATATATGAAACATATGACAGCTCTTAATTTCAGTGGCAAATACCAAATAAAAAAATTAAAAACAGTATCGAGAAAATATCATGGGACCACCTCTCGGTGGCCAAAGCATTTCCCATATCCAATATCCGATACCGACCAAAATTGAGTGGTTGTAGTCGCGGTCGTCGACATGATTAAAAAAAACGAAAGAATACAAACTGGTCATGAGTGTCAGTATGCAATAATTGCTATAAATAAATATATAAAATTGCCAACTTGTAGGCAACTTATTTTTAAGAAAGTGTATTAATCAGGCCAATGTCGCATGCGTTGTCTTCAATTTTTTTTAATTAAAAAAAGAAAAATTAAAAGAAAGATGAGAAACTTGTTGGCAACTTTTATGGAGCTTCTTGTCACTCGGGAAATCAAGCACCAACTTTTCAGTTTCACTTCTCCATTTTCCCTCCTCTTCTTCTTCCCATCGCTCCCCCTCATTTCATCTCTCTTTTTACTTATCTCTTTCCACTTTCCCCTTGTCCTCATTTCTTTTTCTCTTTTCCCCTCTTTTCCCCTGTTTTCCCTTCTCCTACGTTCTCTCTTTTCTTTTCTCTTTCCCTTTTTCCAGAGTCAAAACATCGCCAGCCCTCTTTCTTCCTATTTTAAGATTGTCTTCTATGCCTCCTCCTTCCCTTCTTCCCTTTTTCTTTTTCTCTCCTTCTTTAAAAGATACATTTGCATTCTGTGATGGCTTTCACACGTCTTGAACGAAAAAAGAAAAAAGAAAAAAAAACTTGTAATGCAATCTTTTTTGAAGCATATAAATTTAAGTTGAAGGAAAAAAGCAGATGTCTTGGAATACGTACGTCACCCATAGAACATTAAAACAACCAGCAATTCTATGACAAAATCAGTGTCATTCTATACTGTGGCATCATGAGTAGGGGGGCTCGTAGCTAACTGTTAGAGCCTTATCCACAGCAACAACCAGCAGCTCCACACAAAGCAGTTGCACGAAGATCAGTTCAAATATTGGAGACTTATCCACAGCAACAACCAACGGGAAGACCAGTTCAAATACTTCACAGGATCCTTGATACGTTTGTTTAGATATGTAATTAGTTTAAATTCAAATGTATTCCTCTGTTTTTATCTTTCATGATTTGGTTGTAACAGAATATATTTTACATCATTATAAATACACGCCTATACCTGCGATTTAAGGTAAGGTAGCAATTCTCCAAATATTTGAAAGTTTACACTAACCCAGCAGATTTTAGTACTGCTGGGAGTGATTTTGATCCATTTAGTTGTGATAAATCGAGTGGCATATCCTCTAAATCTGAATTCTTGATGCTCAAACTTGAAGAACGCCTCTTCTGTACTGTTGTGGGTACCAATTGGATTCCAAGCTGTAATCATCACCATCACGGTGCCTCTTAGAAACTTTAATAGCATCCATTGAGGCCACTGAATCTTCAATCTCGACATCAACATTCTTAGGGAGCACACATGGATGAACTTTCAATTAAAATCTCACAGGATTTCCATGAGCAGGTTGTGTCAAATCTAATTGAAAGATTGATATTAGTTATTTCCATTTCCATTTTATTAATTGGCCCATTGCTGCCCTTAAAGTGGTCAATTTGGTCTCAAAGCAAGTTGATACTTTTTGAAAACAAAAAAAAAGATGTTCAAGTTGGTCCATAGATTTCCATTAGATGATGACTTTGTTGTAAAAGACAGAAGAATATACCACAAAGATAGAACTTTCAATTAAAATGATCAATTTGGTCCCAATGCAATTGGCTTTACTCTGTTTTAGCACAGGTGCTTGTTGAAAAAGATGACCATGAAAATCATTCTGTGCTATTCCCACGTCTGGAAATTGATAAAGAAGTATCCAAAGTCTAAAATTCCCATAAGGTGCAAGTTTATTTAATTAAAAAAGAACAGAAATATTATGAGTACTCAATTCCTATATTCGAACACAATAGCATCCCATTAATTTCATTCAAACACAGAAAATAAAATTTGAAGATTCCACCTAAACATTCATCTCTGATCTTCATGCAGCACACCTGGATGATTTTTCACTCTCTAATCTTCATGCTTTTGTATCATATGGATTCTGAAAGCGTTGAGGAACACCGATCTTGAAGTGCAAAAAAGTTTAACACGTAGGTTGTCTCCCTCTATCTTCAAAGATTCTCCAACAAAGTAGCCCAGCCAGACATGTTCTGAACACATTTCCGGATCTGAACTGACGGAATTGAATCTGGAATCCTGTTTCCCCCAAAGATTATGACATATCGATGGTGCTTAGATGCCCCTGCGATACGAAAATTATAAATGTTTAACAATATAAGCTAGCAAAATTTGAAGAATACCAAAGCATCAAATGTTCTTACGCTTGTTGGAAGGCTAACAATATCAGTCCCTGAAAGATCTAATTCTTGCAATGTGGAATTACAATTTGTTAGAAATACTAGATCAAAGTACACAGCGGAAGCGATATTACCTCGTTGGAAA
>JARVXP010000025.1:0-11430 GCA_029856935.1 Cyclocarya paliurus
TAGGATGGGTGACCTCCTGGGAAGTCCTCGTGTTGCACCCTCGTTTTTAATGAATATTTTAATTTTCCGCAACAAGCTTTATGGTGCGATCATAGCAACACTAATGCATTGGATACTGTCAGAACTCCGTTGTTAAGCTTGCTTGGGTGAGAGTGGTACTAGATGGGTGACCTCCTGGGAAGTCCTCGTGTTGCACCCCTCGTTTTTAATGTTGATTTGAATTTTCTGCATGCAGCCTTTTGCGTGCGATCATAGCAACACTAATGCATTGGATACCGTCAGAACTCCGTTGTTAAGCTTGCTTGGGCGAGAGTAGTACTAGGATGGGTGACTTCCTGGGAAGTTTCGTGTTGCACCCTTGTTTTTAATGTTGATTTGAATTTTCTCCATGCAGCCTTTTGGGTGCGATCATAGGAACACTAATGCATCGGATCCCGGCAAAATTCCGTTGTTAAGCTCGCTTGGGCGAGAGTAGTACTAGGATGGGTGACCTCCTGGGAAGTCCTCGTGTTGCACCCCTCGTTTTTAATGTTGATTTGAATTTCCTGCATGCAGCCTTTTGCGTGCGATCATAGCAACACTAATGCATTGGATACCGTCAGAACTCCGTTGTTAAGCTTGCTTGGGCGAGAGTAGTACTAGGATGGGTGACCTCCTGGGAAGTTCTCGTGTTGCACCCCTCGTTTTTAATGTTGATTTGAATTTTCTCCATGCAGCCTTTTGGGTGCGATCATAGGAACACTAATGCATCGGATCCCGGCAAAACTCCGTTGTTAAGCTCGCTTGGGCGAGAGTAGTACTAGGATGGGTGACCTCCTGGGAAGTCCTCGTGTTGCACCCCTCGTTTTTAATGTTGATTTGAATTTTCTGCATGCAGCCTTTTGGGTGTGATCATAGTAGCACTAATGCATCGGATCCCGTCAGAACTCCCTTGTTAAGCACGCTTGGGCGAGAGTAGTATCAGGATGGGTGACCTCCTGGGAAGTCCTCAAGTTGCACCCATCGTTTTTTGTGTCGATTTGAATTTTCTGCATGCAGCCTTTTGGGTGCGATCATAGCAACACTAATGCATCGGATCCCTTCAGAACTCCGTTGTTAAGCTTGCTTGGGCGAGAGTAGTACTAGGATGGGTGACCTCCTGGGAAGTCCTCGTGTTGCACCCCTCGTTTTTAATGTTGATTTGAATTTCCTGCATGCAGCCTTTTGCGTGCGATCATAGCAACACTATAATGCATTGGATACCGTCAGAACTCCGTTGTTAAGCTTGCTTGGGCGAGAGTAGTACTAGGATGGGTGACTTCCTGGGAAGTTCTCGTGTTGCACCCCTCGTTTTTAATGTTGATTTGAATTTTCTCCATGCAGCCTTTTGGGTGCGATCATAGGAACACTAATGCATCGGATCCCGGCAAAACTCCGTTGTTAAGCTCGCTTGGGCGAGAGTAGTACTAGGATGGGTGACCTCCTGGGAAGTCCTCGTGTTGCGCCCCTCGTTTTTAATGTTGATTTGAATTTCCTGCATGAAGCCTTTTGCGTGCGATCATAGCAACACTAATGCATTGGATACCGTCAGAACTTCGTTGTTAAGCTTGCTTGGGCGAGAGTGGTACTAGGATGGGTGACCTCCATGGAAGTTCTCGTGTTGCACCCCTCGTTTTTAATGTCGATTTGAATTTTCTCCATGCAGCCTTTTGGGTGCGATCATAGGAACACTAATGCATCGGATCCCGGCAAAACTCCGTTGTTAAGCTCGCTTGGGCGAGAGTAGTACTAGGATGGGTGACCTCCTGGGAAGTCCTCGTGTTGCACCCCTCGTTTTTAATGTTGATTTGAATTTCCTGCATGCAGCCTTATGGGTGTGATCATAGCAGCACTAATGCATCGGATCCCGTCAGAACTCCCTTGTTAAGCACGCTTGGGCGAGAGTAGTATCAGGATGGGTGACCTCCTGGGAAGTCCTCAAGTTGCACCCATCGTTTTTTGTGTCGATTTGAATTTTCCGCATGCAGCCTTTTGGGTGCGATCATAGCAACACTAATGCATCGGATCCCGTCAGAACTCCGTTGTTAAGCTTGCTTGCGAGAGTAGTACTAGAATGGGTGACCTCCTGGGAAGTCCTCGTGTTGCACCCCTCGTTTTTAATGTTGATTTGAATTCCCTGCATGCAGCCTTTTGCGTGCGATCATAGCAACACTAATGCATTGGATACCATCAGAACTCCGTTGTTAAGCTTGCTTGGGCGAGAGTAGTACTAGGATGGGTGACTTCTTGGGAAGTTCTCGTGTTGCGCCCCTCCTTTTTAATGTTGATTTGAATTTTCTCCATGCAGCCTTTTGGGTGCGATCATAGGAACACTAATGCATCGGATCCCGGCAAAACTCCGTTGTTAAGCTCGCTTGAGCGAGAGTAGTACTAGGATGGGTGACCTCCTGGGAAGTCCTCGTGTTGCACCCCTCGTTTTTAATGTTGATTTGAATTTCCTGCATGCAGCCTTATGGGTGTGATCATAGCAGCACTAATGCATCGGATCCCGTCAGAACTCCCTTGTTAAGCACGCTTGGGCGAGAGTAGTATCAGGATGGGTGACCTCCTGGGAAGTCCTCAAGTTGCACCCATCGTTTTTTGTGTCGATTTGAATTTTCTGCATGCAGCCTTTTGGGTGCGATCATAGCAACACTAATGCATCGGATCCCGTCAGAACTCCGTTGTTAAGCTTGCTTGGGAGAGTAGTACTAGAATGGGTGACCTCCTGGGAAGTCCTCGTGTTGCACCCCTCGTTTTTAATGTTGATTTGAATTTCCTGCATGCAGCCTTATGGGTGTGATCATAGCAGCACTAATGCATCGGATCCCGTCAGAACTCCCTTGTTAAGCACGCTTGGGCGAGAGTAGTATCAGGATGGGTGACCTCCTGGGAAGTCCTCAAGTTGCACCCATCGTTTTTTGTGTCGATTTGAATTTTCTGCATGCAGCCTTTTGGGTGCGATCATAGCAACACTAATGCATCGGATCCCTTCAGAACTCCGTTGTTAAGCTTGCTTGGGAGAGTAGTACTAGAATGGGTGACCTCCTGGGAAGTCCTCGTGTTGCACCCCTCGTTTTTAATGTTGATTTGAATTTCCTGCATGCAGCCTTTTGCGTGCGATCATAGCAACAATAATGCATTGGATACCGTCAGAACTCCGTTGTTAAGCTTGCTTGGGCGAGAGTAGTACTAGGATGGGTGACTTCCTGGGAAGTTCTCGTGTTGCACCCCTCGTTTTTAATGTTGATTTGAATTTTCTCCATGCAGCCTTTTGGGTGCGATCATAGGAACACTAATGCATCGGATCCCGGCAAAACTCCGTTGTTAAGCTCGCTTGGGCGAGAGTAGTACTAGGATGGGTGACCTCCTGGGAAGTCCTCGTGTTGCGCCCCTCGTTTTTAATGTTGATTTGAATTTCCTGCATGAAGCCTTTTGCGTGCGATCATAGCAACACTAATGCATTGGATACCGTCAGAACTTCGTTGTTAAGCTTGCTTGGGCGAGAGTGGTACTAGGATGGGTGACCTCCATGGAAGTTCTCGTGTTGCACCCCTCGTTTTTAATGTCGATTTGAATTTTCTCCATGCAGCCTTTTGGGTGCGATCATAGGAACACTAATGCATCGGATCCCGGCAAAACTCCGTTGTTAAGCTCGCTTGAGCGAGAGTAGTACTAGGATGGGTAACCTCCTGGGAAGTCCTCGTGTTGCACCCCTCGTTTTTAATGTTGATTTGAATTTCCTGCATGCAGCCTTATGGGTGTGATCATAGCAGCACTAATGCATCGGATCCCGTCAGAACTCCCTTGTTAAGCACGCTTGGGCGAGAGTAGTATCAGGATGGGTGACCTCCTGGGAAGTCCTCAAGTTGCACCCATCGTTTTTTGTGTCGATTTGAATTTTCCGCATGCAGCCTTTTGGGTGCGATCATAGCAACACTAATGCATCGGATCCCGTCAGAACTCCGTTGTTAAGCTTGCTTGCGAGAGTAGTACTAGAATGGGTGACCTCCTGGGAAGTCCTCGTGTTGCACCCCTCGTTTTTAATGTTGATTTGAATTCCCTGCATGCAGCCTTTTGCGTGCGATCATAGCAACACTAATGCATTGGATACCATCAGAACTCCGTTGTTAAGCTTGCTTGGGCGAGAGTAGTACTAGGATGGGTGACTTCTTGGGAAGTTCTCGTGTTGCGCCCCTCCTTTTTAATGTTGATTTGAATTTTCTCCATGCAGCCTTTTGGGTGCGATCATAGGAACACTAATGCATCGGATCCCGGCAAAACTCCGTTGTTAAGCTCGCTTGAGCGAGAGTAGTACTAGGATGGGTGACCTCCTGGGAAGTCCTCGTGTTGCACCCCTCGTTTTTAATGTTGATTTGAATTTCCTGCATGCAGCCTTATGGGTGTGATCATAGCAGCACTAATGCATCGGATCCCGTCAGAACTCCCTTGTTAAGCACGCTTGGGCGAGAGTAGTATCAGGATGGGTGACCTCCTGGGAAGTCCTCAAGTTGCACCCATCGTTTTTTGTGTCGATTTGAATTTTCTGCATGCAGCCTTTTGGGTGCGATCATAGCAACACTAATGCATCGGATCCCGTCAGAACTCCGTTGTTAAGCTTGCTTGGGAGAGTAGTACTAGAATGGGTGACCTCCTGGGAAGTCCTCGTGTTGCACCCCTCGTTTTTAATGTTGATTTGAATTTCCTGCATGCAGCCTTATGGGTGTGATCATAGCAGCACTAATGCATCGGATCCCGTCAGAACTCCCTTGTTAAGCACGCTTGGGCGAGAGTAGTATCAGGATGGGTGACCTCCTGGGAAGTCCTCAAGTTGCACCCATCGTTTTTTGTGTCGATTTGAATTTTCTGCATGCAGCCTTTTGGGTGCGATCATAGCAACACTAATGCATCGGATCCCTTCAGAACTCCGTTGTTAAGCTTGCTTGGGAGAGTAGTACTAGAATGGGTGACCTCCTGGGAAGTCCTCGTGTTGCACCCCTCGTTTTTAATGTTGATTTGAATTTCCTGCATGCAGCCTTTTGCGTGCGATCATAGCAACACTAATGCATTGGATACCGTCAGAACTCCGTTGTTAAGCTTGCTTGGGCGAGAGTAGTACTAGGATGGGTGACTTTCTGGGAAGTTCTCGTGTTGCACCCCTCGTTTTTAATGTTTATTTGAATTTTCTCCATGCAGCCTTTTGGGTGCGATCATAGGAACACTAATGCATCGGATCCCGGCAAAACTCCCTTGTTAAGCTCGCTTGGGCGAGAGTAGTACTAGGATGGGTGACCTCCTGGGAAGTACTCGTGTTGCACCCCTCGTTTTTAATGTTGATTTGAATTTTCTCCATGCAGCCTTTTGGGTGCGATCATAGGAACACTAATGCATCGGATCCCGGCAAAACTCTGTTGTTAAGCTCGCTTGGGCGAGAGTAGTACTAGGATGGGTGACCTCCTGGGAAGTCCTCGTGTTGCACCCCTCGTTTTTAATGTTGATTTGAATTTCCTGCATGCAGCCTTATGGGTGTGATCATAGCAGCACTAATGCATCGGATCCCGTCAGAACTCCCTTGTTAAGCACGCTTGGGCGAGAGTAGTATCAGGATGGGTGACCTCCTGGGAAGTCCTCAAGTTGCACCCATCGTTTTTTGTGTCGATTTGAATTTTCTGCATGCAGCCTTTTGGGTGCGATCATAGCAACACTAATGCATCGGATCCCGTCAGAAATCCGTTGTTAAGCTTGCTTGGGAGAGTAGTACTAGAATGGGTGACCTCCTGGGAAGTCCTCGTGTTGCACCCCTCGTTTTTAATGTTGATTTGAATTTCCTGCATGCAGCCTTTTGCGTGCGATCATAGCAACACTAATGCATTGGATACCGTCAGAACTCCGTTGTTAAGCTTGCTTGGGCGAGAGTGGTACTAGGATGGGTGACTTCCTGGGAAGTTCTCGTGTTGCACCCCTCATTTTTAATGTTGATTTGAATTTTCTCCATGCAGCCTTTTGGGTGCGATCATAGGAACACTAATGCATCGGATCCCGGCAAAACTCCGTTGTTAAGCTCGCTTGGGCGAGAGTAGTACTAGGATGGGTGACCTCCTGGGAAGTCCTCGTGTTGCACCCCTCGTTTTTAATGTTGATTTGAATTTCCTGCATGCAGCCTTTTGCGTGCGATCATAGCAACACTAATGCATTGGATACCGTCAGAACTTCGTTGTTAAGCTTGCTTGGGCGAGATTAGTACTAGGATGGGTGACCTCCTGGGAAGTTCTCGTGTTGCACCCCTCGTTTTAATGTTGATTTGAATTTTCTCCATGCAGCCTTTTGGGTGCGATCATAGGAACACTAATGCATCAGATCCCGGCAAAACTCCGTTGTTAAGCTCGCTTGGGCGAGAGTAGTACTAGGATGGGTGACCTCCTGGGAAGTCCTCTTGTTGCACCCCTCGTTTTTAATGTTGATTTGAATTTCCTGCATGCAGCCTTATGGGTGTGATCATAGCAGCACTAATGCATCGGATCCCGTCAGAAATCCGTTGTTAAGCTTGCTTGGGAGAGTAGTACTAGAATGGGTGACCTCCTGGGAAGTCTTCGTGTTGCACCCCTCGTTTTTAATGTTGATTTGAATTTCCTGCATGCAGCCTTTTGGGTGCGATGATACCAACACTAATGCATCGGGTCCCGTCAAAACTCCGTTGTTAAGATTGCTTGGGCGAGAGTAGTATTAGGATGGGTGACCTCCTGGGAATTCCTCGTTTTTCACCCCTAGTTTTTAATGAATATTTTAATTTTCCGCAACAAGCCTTATGAGTGTGATCATAGCAGCACTAATGCATCGGATCCCGTCAGAACTCCGTTGTTAAGCTTGCTTGGGCGAGAGTGGTACTAGGATGGGTGACCTCCTGGGAAGTCCTCGTGTTGCACCCCTCGTTTTTAGTGTTGATTTGAATTTTTTGCACGCAGCCTTTTGGGTGCGATCAGAGCAGCACTAATGCATCGGATCCCGTTTTAACTCCGTTGTTAAGCTTGCTTGGGCGAGAGTAGTACTAGGATGGGTGAGCTCCTGGGAAGTGCTCGTGTTGCACCCCTCGTTTTTAATGAATATTTTAATTTTCCGCAACAAGCTTTATGGGTGCGATCATAGCAACACTAATGCATTGGATACTGTCAGAACTCCGTTGTTAAGCTTGCTTGGGTGAGAGTGGTACTAGGATGGGTGACCTCCTGGGAAGTCCTCGTGTTGCACCCCTCGTTTTTAATGTTGATTTGAATTTTTTGCATGCAGCCTTTTGCGTGCAATCATAGCAACACTAATGCATTGGATACCGTCAGAACTCCGTTGTTAAGCTTGCTTGGGCGAGAGTAGTACTAGGATGGGTGACTTCCTGGGAAGTTCTCGTGTTGCACCCCTCGTTTTTAATGTTGATTTGAATTTTCTCCATGAAGCCTTTTGGGTGCGATCATAGGAACACTAATGCATCGGATCCCGCAAAACTCCGTTGTTATGCTTGCTTGGGCGAGAGTAGTACTAGGATGGGTGACCTCCTGGGAAGTCCTCGTGTTGCACCCCTCGTTTTTAATGTTGATTTGAATTTCCTGCATACAGCCTTCTGGGTGTGATCATAGCAGCACTAATGCATCGGATCCCGTCAGAACTCCATTGTTAAGCACGCTTGGGCGAGAGTAGTATCTGGATGGGTGACCTCCTGGGAAGTCCTCAAGTTGCACCCATCGTTTTTTGTGTCGATCTGAATTTTCTGCATGCAGCCTTTTGGGTGCGGTCATAGCAACACTAATGGATCGGATTGCGTCAGAACTCCACTGTTAAGCTTGCTTGGGCGAGAGTAGTACTAGGATGGGTGACCTTCTGGGAAGTCCCCGTGTTGCACCCCTCGTTTTTAGTGTTGATTTGAATTTTTTGCACGCAGCCTTTTGGGTGCGATCAGAGCAGCACTAATGCATCGGATCCCGTTTGAACTCCGTTGTTAAGCCACCTTGGGCGAGGGTAGTACTAGGATCGGTGGGCTCCTGGGAAGTCCTCGTGTTGCACCCCTCATTTTTAATGTTGATTTCAATTTTCTGCATGCAGCCTTTTCGGTGGGATCAGAGCAGCCCTAATGCATCGGATCCCGTCTGAACTCCGTTGTTAAGCTTGCTTGGGCGAGAGTAGTATTAGGATGGGTGACCTCCTGGGAAGTCCTCGTGTTGCACCCCTCGTTTTTAATGAATATTTTAATTTTCCGCAACAAGCCTTATGGGTGTGATCTTAGCAGCACTAATGCATCTGGTCCCGTCAGAACACCGTTGTTAATCTTGCTTGGGCGAGGGTGGTACAAGGATGGGTGACCTCCTGGAAAGTCCTCGTGTTGCACCCCTCGTTTTTAGTGTTGAGTTGAATTTTTTGTATGCATCCTTTTGGGTGCGATCAGAGCAGCACTAATGCATCGGATCCCGTCAGAACTCCGTTGTTAAGTTTGCTTGGGCGCGAGTAGTACTAGGATGGGTGACCTCCGGGGAGGTCCTCGTGTTGCACCCCTCGTTTTTAATGTTGATTCGAATTTTCTGCATGCAGCATTTTGGGTGCGATCATAGCAGCACTAATGCATCGGATCCCATCAGAACTCAGTTGTTAAGCTTGCTTGGGCGAGAGTAGTACCAGGATGGGTGACCTCCTGGGAAGTCCTCGTGTAGCACCCCTCGTTTTTAAGGTTTATTTGAATTTTCTGCATGCAGCCTTTTGGGTGCGATGATAACAACACTAATGCATCGGATCTCGTCAAAACTCCGTTGTTAAGCTTGCTTGGGCGAGAGTAGTATTAGGATGGGTGACCTCCTCGGAAGTCCTTGTTTTGCACCCCTCGTTTTTAATGAATATTTTAATTTTCCACAACAAGCCTTATGGGTGTGATCATAGCAGCACAAATGCATCGGATCCCGTCAGAACTCTGTTATTAAGCTTGCTTGGGCGAGAGTAGTATTAGGATGGGTGACCTGCTGGGAAGTCCTCGTTTTGCACCCCTCGTTTTTAATGAATATTTTAATTTTCTGCAACAAGCCTTATGGGTGTGACCGATGCAGCACTAATGCATCGGATCCCGTCAGAACTCCGTTGTTAAGCTTGCTTGGGCGAGAGTAGTACTAGGATGGGTGACCTCCTGGGAAGTCCTCGTGTTGCACCCCTCGTTTTTAATGTTGATTTGAATTTTCTGCATGTAGCCTTTTGGGTGCGATCATTGCAGCACTATTGCACTGGATCTCGTCAGAACTCCAGTGTTAAGCTTGCTTGGGCGAGAGTAGTACTTGGATGGGTGACCTCCTGTGAAGTCCTCGTGTTTCAACCCTCGTTTTTGTTGAAGATTTTAATTTTTCGCTACAAGCCTTATGGGTGTGATCATAGCAGCACTAATGCACCGGATCCCGTTAGAACTCCGTTGTTAAGCTTGCTTTGGCGAGAGTAGTACTAGGATGGGTGACCTCCTGGGATGCTCTCGTGTTGCACCCCTCGTTATTAATGTTGATTTGAATTTTCTGCATGCAGCCTTTTGGGTGCGATCATAGCAACACTAATTCATCGGATCCCGTCAAAACTCCATTGTTAAGCTTGCTTGGGAGAGTAGTACTAGGATGGGTGACCTCCTGGGAAGTCCTCGTGTTGCACCCCTCATTTTTAATGTTGATTTGAATTTTCTGCATGTAGCCTTTTGGGTGCGATCATTGCAGCACTATTGCACTGGATCTCGTCAGAACTCTAGTGTTAAGCTTGCTTGGGCGAGAGTAGTACTTGGATGGGTGACCTCCTGTGAAGTCCTCGTGTTTCAACCCTCGTTTTTATTGAAGATTTTAATTTTCCGCTACAAGCCTTATGGGTGTGATCATAGCAGCACTAATGGACCGGATCCCGTTAGAACTCCGTTGTTAAGCTTGCTTTGGCGAGAGTAGTACTAGGATGAGTGACCTCCTGGGATGCTCTCGTGTTGCACCCCTCGTTATTATTGTTGATTTGAATTTTCTGCATGCAGCCTTTTGGGTGCGATCATAGCAACACTAATGCATCGGATCCCGTCAAAACTCCGTTGTTAAGCTTGCTTGGGAGAGTAGTACTAGGATGGGTGACCTCCTGGGAAGTCCTCGTGTTGCACCCCTCGTTTTTAATGTTGATTTGAATTTTCTGCATGCAGCCTTTTGGGTGCGATCATAGCAGCACTATTGCACCGGATCTCGTCAGAACTCCGGTGTTAAGCTTGCTTGGGCGAGAGTGGTACTAGGATGGGTGACCTCCTGGGAAGTCCTCATGTTGCACCCCTCGTTTTTAATGAATATTTTAATTTTCCGCAATAAGCGTTATGGGTGTGATCATAGCAGCACTAATGCATCGGATCCCGTTAGAACTCCATTGTTAAGCTTGCTTGGGCGAGAGTAGTACTAGGATGGGTGACCTGCTGGGAAGTCCTCGTGTTGCACCCCTCGTTTTTAATGTTGATTTGAATTTTCTGCATGCAGCCTTTTGGGTACGATCAGGGCAGCATTAATGCATCGGATCCCGTCAGAACTCCGTTGTTAAGTTTGCTTGGGCGAGAGTAGTACTAGGATGGGTGACCTCCTGGGAAGTCCTCGTGTTGCACCCCTCGTTTTTATTGAAGATTTTAATTTTCCCCTACAAGCCTTATGTGTGTGATCATAGCAGCACTATAGCACCGGATCCCGTTAGAACTCCGTTGTTAAGCTTGCTTTGGCGAGAGTAGTACTAGGATGGGGGACCTCCTGGGAAGCTCTCGTGTTGCACACCTCGTTATTAATGTTGATTCGAATTTTCTTCATGCAGCCTTTTGGGTGCGATCATAGCAACACTAATGCATCGGATCCCGTCAAAACTCCGTTGTTAAGCTTGCTTGGGAGAGTAGTACTAGGATGGGTGACCGCCTGGGAAGTCCTCGTGTTGCACCCCTCGTTTTTAATGTTGATTTGAATTTTCTGCATGCAGCCTTTTGGGTGCGATCATAGCAGCACTATTGAATCGGATCCCGTCAGAACTCCGTTGTTAAGCTTGCTTGGGCGAGAGTGGTACAAGGATGGGTGACCTCCTGGGAAGTCCTCGTTTTCACCCCTAGTTTTTAATGAATATTTTAATTTTCCTCAACAAGCCTTATGAGTGTGATCATAGCAGCACTCATGCATCGTATCCCGTCAGAACTCCGTTGTTAAGCTTGCTTGGGCGAGAGTGGTACTAGGATGGGTGACCTGCTGGGAAGTCCTCGTTTTGCACCCCTCGTTTTTAATGAATATTTTAATTTTCTGCAACAAGCCTTATGGGTTTGACCGATGCAGCACTAATGCATCGGATCCCGTCAGAACTCCGTTGTTAAGCTTGCTTGGGCGAGACTGGTACTAGGATGGGTGACCTCCTGGGAAGTCC
>JARVXP010000032.1:0-20533 GCA_029856935.1 Cyclocarya paliurus
TGTTAGGGCAAAGTGGTAAAAATAAGAGGTGCTCCGAATTGTACGGGGGTCGGGGCATACATTACCATAAGGTCACTGTAGTAGCATGGGAAGCCCCCGAGCAAAAAACTCCAACCTTTTAACTTTTCCACTTTCCCCTCACTTGGCTTTCTAATTAGTAAAGGGCAAAGTGGTAAAATAAGAGGTGCTCCGAATAGCCCGGGGTCGGGGCATACATACCATAAGGTCATTGTAGTAGCATGGGAAGCCCCCGAGCAAAAAACTCCAACCTCTTAACTTTGCCACTTTGCCCTCAGTTGGCTTTCTACAAAGTTAGGGCAAAGTGGTAAAAATAAGAGGTGCTCCGAATAGCCCGGGGTCGGGGCATACATACCATAAGGTCATTGTAGTAGCATGGGAAGCCCCCGAGCAAAAAACTCAACCTCTTAACTTTGCCACTTTGCCCTCAGTTGGCTTTCTACAAAGTTAGGGCAAAGTGGTAAAAATAAGAGGTGCTCCGAATTGCCGGGGTCGGGGCATACATACCATAAGGTCATTGTAGTAGCATGGGAAGCCCCCGAGCAAAAAAACTCCAACCTCTTAACTTTGCCACTTTGCCCTCACTTGGCTTTCTAATTAGTAAAGGGCAAAGTGGTAAAAATAAGAGGTGCTCCGAATAGCCCGGGGTCGGGGCACATACATACCATAAGGTCATTGTAGTAGCATGGGAAGCCCGAGCAAAAAACTCCAACCTCTTAACTTTGCCACTTTGCCCTCAGTTGGCTTTCTACAAAGTTAGGGCAAAGTGGTAAAAATAAGAGGTGCTCCGAATAGCCCGGGGTCGGGGCATACATACCATAAGGTCATTGTAGTAGTAGCATGGGAAGCCCCCGAGCAAAAAACTCCAACCTCTTAACTTTGCCACTTTGCCCTCAGTTGGCTTTCTACAAGTTAGGGCAAAGTGGTAAAAATAAGAGGTGCTCCGAATAGCCGGGGTCGGGGCATACGTAACATAAGGTCATTGTAGTAGCATGGGAAGCCTCGGAGCAAAAAACTCCAACCTTTTAACTTTGCCACTTTGCCTCACTTGGCTTTCTAATTAGTAAAGGGCAAAGTGGTAAAAATAAGAGGTGCTCCGAATAGCCCGGGGTCGGGGCATACATACCATAAGGTCATTGTAGTAGCATGGGAAGCCCCCGAGCAAAAAAACTCCAACCTCTTAACTTTGCCACTTTGCCCTCACTTGGCTTTCTTAAGTTAGGGCAAAGTGGTAAAAATAAGAGGTGCTCCGAATAGCCGGGGTCGGGGCATACATACCATAAGGTCATTGTAGTAGCATGGGAAGCCCCCGAGCAAAAAAACTCCAACCTTTTAACTTTGCCACTTTGCCCTCACTTGGCTTTCTAATTAGTTAAGGCAAAGTGGTAAAAATAAGAGGTGCTCCGAATAGCCCGGGGTCGGGGCATACATACCATAAGGTCATTGTAGTAGCATGGGAAGCCCCGAGCAAAAAAACTCAACCTCTTAACTTTGCCACTTTGCCCTCAGTTGGCTTTCTACAAAGTTAGGGCAAAGTGGTAAAAATAAGAGGTGCTCCGAATAGCCCGGGGTCGGGGCATACATACCATAAGGTCATTGTAGTAGCATGGGAAGCCCCCGAGCAAAAAACTCCAACCTCTTAACTTTGCCACTTTGCCCTCAGTTGGCTTTCTACAAAGTTAGGGCAAAGTGGTAAAAATAAGAGGTGCTCCGAATAGCCCGGGGTCGGGGCATACATAACATAAGGTCATTGTAGTAGCATGGGAAGCCCCGAGCAAAAAACTCCAACTCTTAACTTTGCCACTTTCCCCTCACTTGGCTTTCTAATTAGTAAAGGGCAAAGTGGTAAAAATAAGAGGTGCTCCGAATAGCCCGGGGTCGGGGCATACATACCATAAGGTCATTGTAGTAGCATGGGAAGCCCCGAGCAAAAAACTCCAACCTTTTAACTTTGCCACTTTCCCCTCACTTGGCTTTCTAATTAGTAAAGGGCAAAGTGGTAAAAATAAGAGGTGCTCCGAATAGCCGGGGTCGGGGCATACATACCATAAGGTCATTGTAGTAGCATGGGAAGCCCCCGAGCAAAAAACTCCAACCTCTTAACTTTGCCACTTTGCCCTCACTTGGCTTTTCTAATTAGTAAAGGGCAAAGTGGTAAAAATAAGAGGTGCTCCGAATAGCCCGGGGTCGGGGCATACATACCATAAGGTCATTGTAGTAGCATGGGAAGCCCCCGAGCAAAAAAACTCCAACCTCTTAACTTTGCCACTTTGCCCTCAGTTGGCTTTCTACAAAGTTAGGGCAAAAGTGGTAAAAATAAGAGGTGCTCCGAATTGCCCGGGGTCGGGGCATACATACCATAAGGTCATTGTAGTAGCATGGGAAGCCCCGAGCAAAAAACTCCAACCTCTTAACTTTGCCACTTTGCCCTCAGTTGGCTTTCTACAAAGTTAGGGCAAAGTGGTAAAAATAAGAGGTGCTCCGAATAGCCCGGGGTCGGGGCATACATACATAAGGTCATTGTAGTAGCATGGGAAGCCCCCGAGCAAAAAACTCCAACCTCTTAACTTTGCCACTTTGCCCTCACTTGGCTTTCTAATTAGTAAAGGGCAAAGTGGTAAAAATAAGAGGTGCTCCGAATAGCCCGGGGTCGGGGCATACATACCATAAGGTCATTGTAGTAGCATGGGAAGCCCCCCGAGCAAAAAACTCCAACCTTTTAACTTTGCCACTTTCCCCTCACTTGGCTTTCTAATTAGTAAGGGCAAAGTGGTAAAAATAAGAGGTGCTCCGAATAGCCCGGGGTCGGGGCATACATACCATAAGGTCATTGTAGTAGCATGGGAAGCCCCGAGCAAAAAACTCCAACCTCTTAACTTTGCCACTTTGCCCTCAGTTGGCTTTCTACAAAGTTAGGGCAAAGTGGTAAAAATAAGAGGTGCTCCGAATAGCCGGGGTCGGGGCATACATACCATAAGGTCATTGTAGTAGCATGGGAAGCCCCGAGCAAAAAACTCCAACCCTTAAACTTTGCCACTTTGCCCTCAGTTGGCTTTCTACAAAGTTAGGGCAAAGTGGTAAAAATAAGAGGTGCTCCGAATAGCCCGGGGTCGGGGCATACATACCATAAGGTCATTGTAGTAGCATGGGAAGCCCCGAGCAAAAAACTCCAACCTCTTAACTTTGCCACTTTCCCCTCACTTGGCTTTCTAATTAGTAAAGGGCAAAGTGGTAAAAATGAGAGGTGCTCCGAATAGCCGGGGTCGGGGCATACATACCATAAGGTCATTGTAGTAGCATGGGAAGCCCCCGAGCAAAAAACTCCAACCTTTTAACTTTGCCACTCCCCTCACTTGGCTTTCTAATTAGTAAAGGGCAAAGTGGTAAAAATAAGAGGTGCTCCGATTAGCCGGGGTCGGGGCATACATACCATAAGGTCATTGTAGTAGCATGGGAAGCCCCCGAGCAAAAAACTCCAACCTCTTAACTTTGCCACTTTGCCCTCAGTTGGCTTTCTACAAAGTTAGGGCAAAGTGGTAAAAATAAGAGGTGCTCCGAATTGCCGGGGTCGGGGCATACATACCATAAGGTCATTGTAGTAGCATGGGAAGCCCCCGAGCAAAAAACTCCAACCTTTTAACTTTGCACTTTTCCCTCACTTGGCTTTCTAATTAGTAAAGGGTAAAGTGGTAAAAATAAGAGGTGCTCCGAATAGCCCGGGGTCGGGGCATACATACCATAAGGTCAGTGTAGTAGCATGGGAAGCCCCCGAGCAAAAAACTCCAACCTCTTAACTTTGCCACTTTCCCCTCACTTGGCTTTCTAATTAGTAAAGGGCAAAGTGGTAAAAATAAGAGGTGCTCCGAATAGCCCGGGGTCGGGGCATACATACCATAAGGTCATTGTAGTAGCATGGGAAGCCCCCGAGCAAAAAACTCCAACCTCTTAACTTTGCCACTTTGCCCTCAGTTGGCTTTCTACAAAGTTAGGGCAAAGTGGTAAAAATAAGAGGTGCTCCGAATAGCCCGGGGTCGGGGCATACATACCATAAGGTCATTGTAGTAGCATGGGAAGCCCCGAGCAAAAAACTCCAACCTCTTAACTTTGCCACTTTGCCCTCAGTTGGCTTTCTACAAAGTTAGGGCAAAGTGGTAAAAATAAGAGGTGCTCCGAATAGCCCGGGGTCGGGGCATACATACCATAAGGTCATTGTAGTAGCATGGGAAGCCCCCGAGCAAAAAACTCCAACCTCTTAACTTTGCCACTTTCCCCTCACTTGGCTTTCTAATTAGTAAAGGGCAAAGTGGTAAAAATAAGAGGTGCTCCGAATAGCCGGGGTCGGGGCATACATACCATAAGGTCATTGTAGTAGCATGGGAAGCCCCCGAGCAAAAAACTCCAACCTCTTAACTTTGCCACTTTCCCCTCACTTGGCTTTCTAATTAGTAAAGGGCAAAGTGGTAAAAATAAGAGGTGCTCCGAATAGCCCGGGGTCGGGGCATACATACCATAAGGTCATTGTAGTAGCATGGGAAGCCCCGAGCAAAAAACTCCAACCTCTTAACTTTGCCACTTTGCCCTCAGTTGGCTTTCTACAAAGTTAGGGCAAAGTGGTAAAAATAAGAGGTGCTCCGAATAGTCCGGGGTCGGGGCATACATACCATAAGGTCATTGTAGTAGCATGGGAAGCCCCCGAGCAAAAAACTCCAACCTTTTAACTTTGCCACTTTCCCCTCACTTGGCTTTCTAATTAGTAAAGGGCAAAGTGGTAAAAATAAGAGGTGCTCCGAATAGCCGGGGTCGGGGCATACATACCATAAGGTCATTGTAGTAGCATGGGAAGCCCCCGAGCAAAAAACTCCAACCTCTTAACTTTGCCACTTTGCCCTCAGTTGGCTTTCTACAAAGTTAGGGCAAAGTGGTAAAAATAAGAGGTGCTCCGAATAGCCCGGGGTCGGGGCATACATACCATAAGGTCATTGTAGTAGCATGGGAAGCCCCGTGCAAAAAACTCCAACCTCTTAACTTTGCCACTTTGCCCTCAGTTGGCTTTCTACAAAGTTAGGGCAAAGTGGTAAAAATAAGAGGTGCTCCGAATTGCCGGGGTCGGGGCATACATACCATAAGGTCATTGTAGTAGCATGGGAAGCCCCGAGCAAAAAACTCCAACCTTTTAACTTTGCCACTTTCCCCTCACTTGGCTTTCTAATTAGTAAAGGGCAAAGTGGTAAAAATAAGAGGTGCTCCGAATAGCCCGGGGTCGGGGCATACATACCATAAGGTCATTGTAGTAGCATGGGAAGCCCCCGAGCAAAAAACTCCAACCTCTTAACTTTGCCACTTTGCCCTCAGTTGGCTTTCTACAAAGTTAGGGCAAAGTGGTAAAAATAAGAGGTGCTCCGAATAGCCCGGGGTCGGGGCATACATACCATAAGGTCATTGTAGTAGCATGGGAAGCCCCCGAGCAAAAAACTCCAACCTCTTAACTTTGCCACTTTGCCCTCAGTTGGCTTTCTACAAAGTTAAGGGCAAAGTGGTAAAAATAAGAGGTGCTCCGAATAGCCCGGGGTCGGGGCATACATACCATAAGGTCATTGTAGTAGCATGGGAAGCCCCGAGCAAAAAACTCCAACCTCTTAACTTTGCCACTTTCCCTCACTTGGCTTTCTAATTAGTAAGGGCAAAGTGGTAAAAATAAGAGGTGCTCCGAATAGCCCGGGGTCGGGGCATACATACCATAAGGTCATTGTAGTAGCATGGGAAGCCCCCGAGCAAAAAACTCCAACCTCTTAACTTTGCCACTTTCCCTCACTTGGCTTTCTAATTAGTAAAGGGCAAAGTGGTAAAAATGAGAGGTGCTCCGAATAGCCCGGGTCGGGGCATACATACCATAAGGTCATTGTAGTAGCATGGGAAGCCCCGAGCAAAAAACTCCAACCTCTTAACTTTGCCACTTTGCCCTCAGTTGGCTTTCTACAAAGTTAGGGCAAAGTGGTAAAAATAAGAGGTGCTCCGAATTGTCCGGGGTCAAGGCATACATAACATAAGGTCATTGTAGTAGCATGGGAAGCCCCCGAGCAAAAAACTCCAACCTTTTAACTTTGCCACTTTGCCTCACTTGGCTTTCTAATTAGTAAAGAGCAAAGTGGTAAAAATAAGAGGTGCTCCGAATAGCCCGGGGTCGGGGCATACATACCATAAGGTCATTGTAGTAGCATGGGAAGCCCCCGAGCAAAAAACTCCAACCTCTTAACTTTGCCACTTTTCCCTCACTTGGCTTTCTAATTAGTAAAGGGCAAAGTGGTAAAAATAAGAGGTGCTCCGAATAGCCCGGGGTCGGGGCATACATACCATAAGGTCATTGTAGTAGCATGGGAAGCCCCCGAGCAAAAAACTCCAACCTCTTAACTTTGCCACTTTGCCCTCAGTTGGCTTTCTACAAAGTTAGGGCAAAGTGGTAAAAATAAGAGGTGCTCCGAATAGCCCGGGGTCGGGGCATACATACCATAAGGTCATTGTAGTAGCATGGGAAGCCCCCGAGCAAAAAACTCCAACCTCTTAACTTTGCCACTTTGCCCTCAGTTGGCTTTCTACAAAGTTAGGGCAAAGTGGTAAAAAATAAGAGGTGCTCCGAATTGTCCGGGGTCGGGGCATACATACCATAAGGTCATTGTAGTAGCATGGGAAGCCCCCGAGCAAAAAAACTCCAACCTTTAACTTTGCCACTTTCCCTCACTTGGCTTTCTAATTAGTTAGGGCAAAGTGGTAAAAATAAGAGGTGCTCCGAATAGCCCGGGGTCGGGGCATACATACCATAAGGTCATTGTAGTAGCATGGGAAGCCCCGAGCAAAAAACTCCAACCTTTTAACTTTGCCACTTTCCCCTCACTTGGCTTTCTAATTAGTTAGGGCAAAGTGGTAAAAATAAGAGGTGCTCCGAATAGCCCGGGGTCGGGGCATACATACCATAAGGTCATTGTAGTAGCATGGGAAGCCCCGAGCAAAAAAACTCCAACCTCTTAACTTTGCCACTTTGCCCTCATTTGGCTTTCTACAAAGTTAGGGCAAAGTGGTAAAAATAAGAGGTGCTCCGAATAGCCGGGGTCGGGGCATACATACCATAAGGTCATTGTAGTAGCATGGGAAGCCCCGTGCAAAAAACTCCAACCTTTTAACTTTGCCACTTTGCCTCACTTGGCTTTCTAATTAGTAAAGGGCAAAGTGGTAAAAATAAGAGGTGCTCCGAATAGCCCGGGGTCGGGGCATACATACCATAAGGTCATTGTAGTAGCATGGGAAGCCCCCGAGCAAAAAACTCCAACCTCTTAACTTTGCCACTTTGCCCTCAGTTGGCTTTCTACAAAGTTAGGGCAAAGTGGTAAAAATAAGAGGTGCTCCGAATAGCCCGGGGTCGGGGCATACATACCATAAGGTCATTGTAGTAGCATGGGAAGCCCCCGAGCAAAAAACTCCAACCTCTTAACTTTGCCACTTTGCCCTCAGTTGGCTTTCTACAAAGTTAGGGCAAAGTGGTAAAAATAAGAGGTGCTCCGAATTGTCCGGGGTCGGGGCATACATACCATAAGGTCATTGTAGTAGCATGGGAAGCCCCCGAGCAAAAAACTCCAACCTTTTAACTTTGCCACTTTCCCCTCACTTGGCTTTCTAATTAGTAAAGGGCAAAGTGGTAAAAATAAGAGGTGCTCCGAATAGCCGGGGTCGGGGCATACATACCATAAGGTCATTGTAGTAGCATGGGAAGCCCCGAGCAAAAAACTCCAACCTCTTAACTTTGCCACTTTGCCCTCAGTTGGCTTTCTACAAAGTTAGGGCAAAGTGGTAAAAATAAGAGGTGCTCCGAATAGCCCGGGGTCGGGGCATACATACCATAAGGTCATTGTAGTAGCATGGGAAGCCCCCGAGCAAAAAACTCCAACCTCTTAACTTTGCCACTTTGCCCTCAGTTGGCTTTCTACAAAGTTAGGGCAAAGTGGTAAAAATAAGAGGTGCTCCGAATAGCCCGGGGTCGGGCATACATAACATAAGGTCATTGTAGTAGCATGGGAAGCCCCCGAGCAAAAAACTCCAACCTTTTAACTTTGCCACTTTCCCCTCACTTGGCTTTCTAATTAGTAAAGGGCAAAGTGGTAAAAATAAGAGGTGCTCCGAATAGCCCGGGTCGGGGCATACATACCATAAGGTCATTGTAGTAGCATGGGAAGCCCCCGAGCAAAAAACTCCAACCTCTTAACTTTGCCACTTTGCCCTCAGTTGGCTTTCTACAAAGTTAGGGCAAAGTGGTAAAAATAAGAGGTGCTCCGAATAGCCGGGGTCGGGGCATACATACCATAAGGTCATTGTAGTAGCATGGGAAGCCCCCGAGCAAAAAACTCCAACCTTTTAACTTTGCCACTTTCCCCTCACTTGGCTTTCTAATTAGTAAAGGGCAAAGTGGTAAAAATAAGAGGTGCTCCGAATAGCCCGGGGTCGGGGCATACATACCATAAGGTCATTGTAGTAGCATGGGAAGCCCCCGAGCAAAAAACTCCAACCTCTTAACTTTGCCACTTTGCCCTCAGTTGGCTTTCTACAAAGTTAGGGCAAAGTGGTAAAAATAAGAGGTGCTCCGAATAGCCCGGGGTCGGGGCATACATACCATAAGGTCATTGTAGTAGCATGGGAAGCCCCGAGCAAAAAACTCCAACCTCTTAACTTTGCCACTTTGCCCTCAGTTGGCTTTCTACAAAGTTAGGGCAAAGTGGTAAAAATAAGAGGTGCTCCGAATAGCCCGGGGTCGGGGCATACATACCATAAGGTCATTGTAGTAGCATGGGAAGCCCCGAGCAAAAAACTCCAACCTCTTAACTTTGCCACTTTGCCCTCATATGGCTTTCTACAAAGTTAGGGCAAAGTGGTAAAAATAAGAGGTGCTCCGAATAGTCCGGGGTCGGGGCATACATACCATAAGGTCATTGTAGTAGCATGGGAAGCCCCCGAGCAAAAAACTCCAACCTCTTAACTTTGCCACTTTCCCCTCACTTGGCTTTCTAATTAGTAAAGGGCAAAGTGGTAAAAATAAGAGGTGCTCCGAATAGCCCGGGGTCGGGCATACATACCATAAGGTCATTGTAGTAGCATGGGAAGCCCCCGAGCAAAAAACTCCAACCTTTTAACTTTGCCACTTTCCCCTCACTTGGCTTTCTAATTAGTAAAGGGCAAAGTGGTAAAAATAAGAGGTGCTCCGAATAGCCCGGGGTCGGGGCATACATACCATAAGGTCATTGTAGTAGCATGGGAAGCCCCCGAGCAAAAAACTCCAACCTCTTAACTTTGCCACTTTGCCCTCAGTTGGCTTTCTACAAAGTTAGGGCAAAGTGGTAAAAATAAGAGGTGCTCCGAATAGCCCGGGGTCAAGGCATACATACCATAAGGTCATTGTAGTAGCATGGGAAGCCCCCGAGCAAAAAACTCCAACCTCTTAACTTTGCCACTTTCCCCTCACTTGGCTTTCTAATTAGTAAAGGGCAAAGTGGTAAAAATAAGAGGTGCTCCGAATAGCCCGGGGTCGGGGCATACATACCATAAGGTCATTGTAGTAGCATGGGAAGCCCCCGAGCAAAAAACTCCAACCTTTTAACTTTGCCACTTTCCCTCACTTGGCTTTCTAATTAGTAAAGGGCAAAGTGGTAAAAATGAGAGGTGCTCCGAATAGCCCGGGTCGGGGCATACATACCATAAGGTCATTGTAGTAGCATGGGAAGCCCCCGAGCAAAAAACTCCAACCTCTTAACTTTGCCACTTTGCCCTCAGTTGGCTTTCTACAAAGTTAGGGCAAAGTGGTAAAAATAAGAGGTGCTCCGAATTGTCCGGGGTCAAGGCATACATAACATAAGGTCATTGTAGTAGCATGGGAAGCCCCCGAGCAAAAAACTCCAACCTTTTAACTTTGCCACTTTCCCCTCACTTGGCTTTCTAATTAGTAAAGGGCAAAGTGGTAAAAATAAGAGGTGCTCCGAATAGCCCGGGGTCGGGGCATACATACCATAAGGTCATTGTAGTAGCATGGGAAGCCCCCGAGCAAAAAACTCCAACCTCTTAACTTTGCCACTTTGCCCTCAGTTGGCTTTCTACAAAGTTAGGGCAAAGTGGTAAAAATAAGAGGTGCTCCGAATAGCCCGGGGTCGGGGCATACATACCATAAGGTCATTGTAGTAGCATGGGAAGCCCCCGAGCAAAAAACTCCAACCTCTTAACTTTGCCACTTTGCCCTCAGTTGGCTTTCTACAAAGTTAGGGCAAAGTGGTAAAAATAAGAGGTGCTCCGAACTGTCCGGGGTCAAGGCATACATAACATAAGGTCATTGTAGTAGCATGGGAAGCCCCCGAGCAAAAAACTCCAACCTTTTAACTTTGCCACTTTGCCTCACTTGGCTTTCTAATTAGTAAAGGGCAAAGTGGTAAAAATAAGAGGTGCTCCGAATAGCCCGGGGTCGGGGCATACATACCATAAGGTCATTGTAGTAGCATGGGAAGCCCCCGAGCAAAAAACTCCAACCTCTTAACTTTGCCACTTTGCCCTCAGTTGGCTTTCTACAAAGTTAGGGCAAAGTGGTAAAAATAAGAGGTGCTCCGAATAGCCCGGGGTCGGGGCATACATACCATAAGGTCATTGTAGTAGCATGGGAAGCCCCCGAGCAAAAAACTCCAACCTTTTAACTTTGCCACTTTCCCCTCACTTGGCTTTCTAATTAGTAAAGGGCAAAGTGGTAAAAATAAGAGGTGCTCCGAATAGCCCGGGGTCGGGCATACATACCATAAGGTCATTGTAGTAGCATGGGAAGCCCCCGAGCAAAAAACTCCAACCTCTTAACTTTGCCACTTTGCCCTCAGTTGGCTTTCTACAAAGTTAGGGCAAAGTGGTAAAAATAAGAGGTGCTCCGAATAGCCCGGGGTCGGGGCATACATACCATAAGGTCATTGTAGTAGCATGGGAAGCCCCCGAGCAAAAAACTCCAACCTCTTAACTTTGCCACTTTGCCCTCAGTTGGCTTTCTACAAAGTTAGGGCAAAGTGGTAAAAATAAGAGGTGCTCCGAATTGCCGGGGTCGGGGCATACATAACATAAGGTCATTGTAGTAGCATGGGAAGCCTCCGAGCAAAAAACTCCAACCTTTTAACTTTGCCACTTTCCCCTCACTTGGCTTTCTAATTAGTAAAGGGCAAAGTGGTAAAAATGAGAGGTGCTCCGAATAGCCCGGGTCGGGGCATACATACCATAAGGTCATTGTAGTAGCATGGGAAGCCCCCGAGCAAAAAACTCCAACCTCTTAACTTTGCCACTTTGCCCTCAGTTGGCTTTCTACAAAGTTAGGGCAAAGTGGTAAAAATAAGAGGTGCTCCGAATAGCCCGGGGTCGGGGCATACATACCATAAGGTCATTGTAGTAGCATGGGAAGCCTCGGAGCAAAAAACTCCAACCTTTTAACTTTGCCACTTTTCCCTCACTTGGCTTTCTAATTAGTAAAGGGCAAAGTGGTAAAAATAAGAGGTGCTCCGAATAGCCCGGGGTCGGGGCATACATACCATAAGGTCATTGTAGTAGCATGGGAAGCCCCCGAGCAAAAAACTCCAACCTCTTAACTTTGCCACTTTGCCCTCAGTTGGCTTTCTACAGTTAGGGCAAAGTGGTAAAAATAAGAGGTGCTCCGAATAGCCCGGGGTCGGGGCATACATACCATAAGGTCATTGTAGTAGCATGGGAAGCCCCCGAGCAAAAAACTCCAACCTCTTAACTTTGCCACTTTGCCCTCAGTTGGCTTTCTACAAAGTTAGGGCAAAGTGGTAAAAATAAGAGGTGCTCCGAATTGTCCGGGGTCAAGGCATACATAACATAAGGTCATTGTAGTAGCATGGGAAGCCCCCGAGCAAAAAACTCCAACCTTTTAACTTTGCCACTTTCCCCTCACTTGGCTTTCTAATTAGTAAAGGGCAAAGTGGTAAAAATAAGAGGTGCTCCGAATAGCCCGGGGTCGGGGCATACATACCATAAGGTCATTGTAGTAGCATGGGAAGCCCCCGAGCAAAAAACTCCAACCTTTTAACTTTGCCACTTTCCCCTCACTTGGCTTTCTAATTAGTAAAGGGCAAAGTGGTAAAAATAAGAGGTGCTCCGAATAGCCCGGGGTCGGGGCATACATACCATAAGGTCATTGTAGTAGCATGGGAAGCCCCGAGCAAAAAACTCCAACCTCTTAACTTTGCCACTTTGCCCTCAGTTGGCTTTCTACAAAGTTAGGGCAAAGTGGTAAAAATAAGAGGTGCTCCGAATAGCCCGGGGTCGGGCATACATACCATAAGGTCATTGTAGTAGCATGGGAAGCCCCCGAGCAAAAAACTCCAACCTTTTAACTTTGCCACTTTCCCCTCACTTGGCTTTCTAATTAGTAAAGGGCAAAGTGGTAAAAATAAGAGGTGCTCCGAATAGCCCGGGGTCGGGGCATACATACCATAAGGTCATTGTAGTAGCATGGGAAGCCCCCGAGCAAAAAACTCCAACCTCTTAACTTTGCCACTTTCCCCTCACTTGGCTTTCTAATTAGTAAAGGGCAAAGTGGTAAAAATAAGAGGTGCTCCGAATAGCCCGGGGTCGGGGCATACATACCATAAGGTCATTGTAGTAGCATGGGAAGCCCCCGAGCAAAAAACTCCAACCTCTTAACTTTGCCACTTTGCCCTCAGTTGGCTTTCTACAAAGTTAGGGCAAAGTGGTAAAAATAAGAGGTGCTCCGAATAGCCGGGGTCGGGGCATACATACCATAAGGTCATTGTAGTAGCATGGGAAGCCCCCGAGCAAAAAACTCCAACCTCTTAACTTTGCCACTTTGCCCTCAGTTGGCTTTCTACAAAGTTAGGGCAAAGTGGTAAAAATAAGAGGTGCTCCGAATAGCCCGGGGTCGGGGCATACATACCATAAGGTCATTGTAGTAGCATGGGAAGCCCCCGAGCAAAAAACTCCAACCTCTTAACTTTGCCACTTTGCCCTCAGTTGGCTTTCTACAAAGTTAGGGCAAAGTGGTAAAAATAAGAGGTGCTCCGAATTGTCCGGGGTCAAGGCATACATACCATAAGGTCATTGTAGTAGCATGGGAAGCCCCCGAGCAAAAAACTCCAACCTCTTAACTTTGCCACTTTCCCCTCACTTGGCTTTCTAATTAGTAAAGGGCAAAGTGGTAAAAATAAGAGGTGCTCCGAATAGCCCGGGGTCGGGACATACATACCATAAGGTCATTGTAGTAGCATGGGAAGCCCCCGAGCAAAAAACTCCAACCTTTTAACTTTGCCACTTTCCCCTCACTTGGCTTTCTAATTAGTAAAGGGCAAAGTGGTAAAAATAAGAGGTGCTCCGAATAGCCCGGGGTCGGGGCATACATACCATAAGGTCATTGTAGTAGCATGGGAAGCCCCCGAGCAAAAAACTCCAACCTCTTAACTTTGCCACTTTGCCCTCAGTTGGCTTTCTAATTAGTAAGGGCAAAGTGGTAAAAATAAGAGGTGCTCCGAATAGCCCGGGGTCGGGCATACATACCATAAGGTCATTGTAGTAGCATGGGAAGCCCCCGAGCAAAAAACTCCAACCTTTTAACTTTGCCACTTTGCCTCACTTGGCTTTCTAATTAGTAAAGGGCAAAGTGGTAAAAATAAGAGGTGCTCCGAATAGCCCGGGGTCGGGGCATACATACCATAAGGTCATTGTAGTAGCATGGGAAGCCCCCGAGCAAAAAACTCCAACCTCTTAACTTTGCCACTTTGCCCTCAGTTGGCTTTCTACAAAGTTAGGGCAAAGTGGTAAAAATAAGAGGTGCTCCGAATAGCCCGGGGTCGGGGCATACATACCATAAGGTCATTGTAGTAGCATGGGAAGCCCCCGAGCAAAAAACTCCAACCTCTTAACTTTGCCACTTTGCCCTCAGTTGGCTTTCTACAAAGTTAGGGCAAAGTGGTAAAAATAAGAGGTGCTCCGAATTGCCCGGGGTCGGGGCATACATACCATAAGGTCATTGTAGTAGCATGGGAAGCCCCGAGCAAAAAACTCCAACCTTTTAACTTTGCCACTTTGCCTCACTTGGCTTTCTAATTAGTAAAGGGCAAAGTGGTAAAAATAAGAGGTGCTCCGAATAGCCCGGGGTCGGGGCATACATACCATAAGGTCATTGTAGTAGCATGGGAAGCCCCCGAGCAAAAAACTCCAACCTCTTAACTTTGCCACTTTGCCCTCAGTTGGCTTTCTACAAAGTTAGGGCAAAGTGGTAAAAATAAGAGGTGCTCCGAATTGTCCGGGGTCGGGGCATACATACCATAAGGTCATTGTAGTAGCATGGGAAGCCCCCGAGCAAAAAACTCCAACCTTTTAACTTTGCCACTTTCCCTCACTTGGCTTTCTAATTAGTAAAGGGCAAAGTGGTAAAAATAAGAGGTGCTCCGAATAGCCCGGGGTCGGGGCATACATACCATAAGGTCATTGTAGTAGCATGGGAAGCCCCCGAGCAAAAAACTCCAACCTCTTAACTTTGCCACTTTGCCCTCAGTTGGCTTTCTACAAAGTTAGGGCAAAGTGGTAAAAATAAGAGGTGCTCCGAATAGCCCGGGTCGGGGCATACATACCATAAGGTCATTGTAGTAGCATGGGAAGCCCCCGAGCAAAAAACTCCAACCTCTTAACTTTGCCACTTTCCCTCACTTGGCTTTCTATTAGTAAAGGGCAAAGTGGTAAAAATAAGAGGTGCTCCGAATAGCCCGGGGTCGGGGCATACATACCATAAGGTCATTGTAGTAGCATGGGAAGCCCCCGAGCAAAAAACTCCAACCTCTTAACTTTGCCACTTTGCCCTCAGTTGGCTTTCTACAAAGTTAGGGCAAAGTGGTAAAAATAAGAGGTGCTCCGAATTGTCCGGGGTCGGGGCATACATACCATAAGGTCATTGTAGTAGCATGGGAAGCCCCGAGCAAAAAACTCCAACCTCTTAACTTTGCCACTTTGCCCTCACTTGGCTTTCTAATTAGTAAAGGGCAAAGTGGTAAAAATAAGAGGTGCTCCGAATAGCCCGGGGTCGGGCATACATACCATAAGGTCATTGTAGTAGCATGGGAAGCCCCCGAGCAAAAAACTCCAACCTCTTAACTTTGCCACTTTCCCCTCACTTGGCTTTCTAATTAGTAAAGGGCAAAGTGGTAAAAATAAGAGGTGCTCCGAATAGCCCGGGTCGGGCATACATACCATAAGGTCATTGTAGTAGCATGGGAAGCCCCCGAGCAAAAAACTCCAACCTCTTAACTTTGCCACTTTTCCCTCAGTTGGCTTTCTACAAAGTTAGGGCAAAGTGGTAAAAATAAGAGGTGCTCCGAATTGTCCGGGGTCAAGGCATACATAACATAAGGTCATTGTAGTAGCATGGGAAGCCCCCGAGCAAAAAACTCCAACCTTTTAACTTTTCCACTTTCCCCTCACTTGGCTTTCTAATTAGTAAAGGGCAAAGTGGTAAAAATAAGAGGTGCTCCGAATAGCCCGGGGTCGGGGCATACATACCATAAGGTCATTGTAGTAGCATGGGAAGCCCCCGAGCAAAAAACTCCAACCTCTTAACTTTGCCACTTTTCCCTCAGTTGGCTTTCTACAAAGTTAGGGCAAAGTGGTAAAAATAAGAGGTGCTCCGAATTGTCCGGGGTCAAGGCATACATAACATAAGGTCATTGTAGTAGCATGGGAAGCCCCCGAGCAAAAAACTCCAACCTTTAACTTTTCCACTTTCCCCTCACTTGGCTTTCTAATTAGTAAAGGGCAAAGTGGTAAAAATAAGAGGTGCTCCGAATAGCCCGGGGTCGGGGCATACATACCATAAGGTCATTGTAGTAGCATGGGAAGCCCCCGAGCAAAAAACTCCAACCTCTTAACTTTGCCACTTTGCCCTCAGTTGGCTTTCTATAAAGTTAGGGCAAAGTGGTAAAAATAAGAGGTGCTACGAATTGTCCGGGGTCAAGGCATACATAACATAAGGTCATTGTAGTAGCATGGGAAGCCTCGGAGCAAAAAACTCCAACCTTTTAACTTTGCCACTTTCCCCTCACTTGGCTTTCTAATTAGTAAAGGGCAAAGTGGTAAAAATAAGAGGTGCTCCGAATAGCCCGGGGTCGGGGCATTCATACCATAAGGTCATTGTAGTAGCATGGGAAGCCCCCGATCAAAAAACTCCAACCTCTTTACGGGATCCGGGGCATTTGTGCTGCTATGATCGCACCTAAAAGGCTTCTTGCTGAAAATTCAAATCCACAATAAAAACGAGGGGTGGAACACGAGGACTTCCCAGGAGGTCACCCATCCTAGTACTACTCTCGCCCAAGCAAGCTTAACAACGGAGTTCTTACGGGATCCGGTGCATTAGTGCTGCTATGATCGCACCCAAAAGATGCACGCAGAAAATTCAAATCAACAAAAAAAATGAGGGTGGAACACGAGGACTTCCAGGAGGTCACCCATCCTAGTACTACTCTCGCCCAACCAAGCTTAACGACGGAGTTCTTACGGGATCCGGTGCATTTGTGCCGTTATGATCGCACCGAAAAGGCTGCACGCAGAAAATTCAAATCAACAATAAAAACGATGGGTTGAACACGAGGACTTCCCAGGAGGTCACCCACCCTAGTACTACTCTCGCCCAAGCAAGCTTAACAAAGGAGTTCTTACGGGATACGGTGCATTTTGCTGCATGATCGCACCCAAAAGGCTCCACGACGAAAATTCAAATCAACCATAAAAACGAGGGGTGGAACACGAGGACTTCCCAAGAGGTCACCCATCCTAGAACCACTCTCGCCGAAGCAAGCTTAACAACGGAGTTCTTACGGGATCCGGTGCATTAGTGCTGCTATGATCACACCTAAATCGCTTCTTGCTGAAAATTCAAATCCACAATAAAAACGAGGGGTGGAACACGAGGACTTCCCAGGAGGTCACCCATCCTAGTACTACCCTCACCCAAGCAAGCTTAACAACGGAGTTATTACGGGATCCGGTGCATTTGTGCTGCTATGATCGCACCAAAAAAGCTGCACTCAGAAAATTCAAATCAACAATAAAAACGAGGTGTGGAACACGAGGACTTCCCTGGAGGTCACCCATCCTGGAACTACTCTTGCCCAAGGAAGCTTAACGACGGAGTTCTTACGAGATCCGGTGCATTTGTGCTGCTATGATCGCACCCAAAAGGCTGCACGACGTAAAAAATTCAAATCAACCATAAAAACGAGGGGTGGAACACGAGGACTTCCCAGGAGGTCACCCATCCTAGTACTACTGTCACCCAAGAAGGCTTAACAACGGAGTTCTTACGGGATCCGGTGCATTTGTGCTGCTATGATCGCACCAAAAAAGCTGCACTCAGAAAATTCAAATCAACAATAAAAACGAGGTGTGGAACACGAGGACTTCCCTGGAGGTCACCCATCCTGGAACTACTCTTGCCCAAGGAAGCTTAACGACGGAGTTCTTACGAGATCCGGTGCATTTGTGCTGCTATGATCGCACCCAAAAGGCTGCACGACAAAAATTCAAATCAACCATAAAAACGAGGGGTGGAACACGAGGACTTCCCAGGAGGTCACCCATCCTAGTACTACTATCGCCCAAGCAAGCTTAACAACGGAGTTCTTACGGGATCCGGTGCATTTGTGCTGCTATGATCGCACCCAAAAGGCTGCACGCAGAAAATTCAAATCAACAATAAAAACGAGAGGTGGAACACGAGGACTTCCCAGGAGGTCACCCATCCTAGTACTACTATCGCCCAAGCAAGCTTAACAACGGAGTTCTTACGGGATCCGGTGCATTAGTGCTGCTATGATCACACCCAAAAGGATTCACGCCAAAAATTCAAATCAACAATAAAAACGAGGGGTGGAAAACGAGGACTTCCCAGGAGGTCACCCATCCTGGAACTACTCTTGCCCAAGGAAGCTTAACGACGGACTTCTTACGAGATCCGGTGCATTTGTGCTGCTATGATCGCACCCAAAAGGCTGCACGGACAAAATTCAAATCAACAATAAAAACGAGAGGTGGAAGACGAGGAATTCCAGGGAGGTCACCCATCCTAGTACTACTCTCACCCGAGCAAGCTTAACAACGGAGTTCTTACGGGATCCGGTGCATTAGTGCTGCTATGATCGCACCCAAAAGGATGCACGCAGAAAATTCAAATCAACCAAAAAAACGAGGGGTGGAACACGAGGACTTCCCAGGATGTCACCCATCCTAGTACTACTCTCGCCCAAGCAAGCTTAACAACGGAGTTCTTACGGGATCCGGGCATTTGTGCTGCTATGATCGCACCTAAAAGGCTTCTTGCTGAAAATTCAAATCCACAATAAAAACGAGGGTGGAACACGAGGACTTCCCAGGAGGTCACCCATCCTAGTACTACTCTCGCCCAAGCAAGCTTAACAACGGAGTTCTTACGGGATCCGGTGCATTAGTGCTGCTATGATCGCACCCAAAAGGATGCACGCAGAAAATTCAAATCAACAAAAAAAATGAGGGGTGGAACACGAGGACTTCCCAGGAGGTCACCCATCCTAGTACTACTCTCGCCCAAGCAAGCTTAACGACGGAGTTCTTACGGGATCCGGTGCATTTGTGCTGTTATGATCGCACCCAAAAGGCTGCACGCAGAAAATTCAAATCAACAATAAAAACGATGGGTGGAACACAAGGACTTCCTAGGAGGCCACCCACCCTAGTACTACTCTCGCCCAAGCAAGCTTAACAAAGGAGTTCTTACGGGATACGGTGCATTTTGCTGCATGATCGCACCCAAAAGGCTCCACGACGAAAATTCAAATCAACCATAAAAACGAGGGGTGGAACACGAGGACTTCCCAAGAGGTCACCCATCCTAGAACCACTCTCGCCGAAGCAAGCTTAACAACGGAGTTCTTACGGGATCCGGTGCATTAGTGCTGCTATGATCGCACCTAAATCGCTTCTTGCTGAAAATTCAAATCCACAATAAAAACGAGGGGTGGAACACAAGGACTTCCCAGGAGGTCACCCATCCTAGTACTACTCTCACCCAAGCAAGCTTAACAACGGAGTTCTTACGGGATCCGGTGCATTTGTGCTGCTATGATCGCAAGAAAAAAGCTGCACTCAGAAAATTCAAATCAACAATAAAAACGAGGGGTGGAACACGAGGACTTCCCTGGAGGTCACCCATCCTGGAACTACTCTTGCCCAAGGAAGCTTAACGACGGAGTTCTTACGAGATCCGGTGCATTTGTGCTGCTATGATCGCACCCAAAAGGCTGCACGACGAAAATTCAAATCAACCATAAAAACGAGGGGTGGAACACGAGGACTTCCCAGGAGGTCACCCATCCTAGTACTACTCTCACCCAAGCAAGCTTAACAACGGAGTTCTTACGGGAGCCGGTGCATTTGTGCTGCTATGATCGCACCAAAAAAGCAGCACTCAGAAAATTCAAATCAACAATAAAAACGAGGGGTGGAACATGAGGACTTCCCAGGATGTCACCCATCCTAGAACTACTCTCGCCCAAGCAAGCTTAACAACGGAGTTCTTACGGGATCCGGTGCATTAGTGCTACTATGATCGCACCTAAAAGGCTTCTTGCTGAAAATTCAAATCCACAATAAAAACGAGGGGTGGAACACGAGGACTTCCCAGGAGGTCACCCATCCTAGTACTACTCTCTCCCAAGCAAGCTTAACAACGGAGTTCTTACGGGATCCGGTGCATTTGTGCTTCTCTGATCGCACCCAAAAGGCGGCACGCAGAAAATTCAAATCAACAATAAAAACGATGGGTTGAACACGAGGACTTCCCAGGAGGTCACCCACCCTAGTACTACTCTCGCCCAAGCAAGCTTAACAAAGGAGTTCTTACGGGATACGGTGCATTTTGCTGCATGATCGCACCCAAAAGGCTCCACGACGAAAATTCAAATCAAACATAAAAACGAGGGGTGGAACACGAGGACTCCCCAAGAGGTCACCCATCCTAGAACCACTCTCGCCGAAGCAAGCTTAACAACGGAGTTCTTACGGGATCCGGTGCATTAGTGCTGCTATGATCGCACCTAAATCGCTTCTTGCTGAAAATTCAAATCCACAATAAAAACGAGGGGTGGAACACGAGGACTTCCCAGGAGGTCACCCATCCTAGTACTACTCTCACCCAAGCAAGCTTAACAACGGAGTTCTTACGGGATCCGGTGCATTTGTGCTGCTATGATCGCACCAAAAAAGCTGCACTCAGAAAATTCAAATCAACAATAAAAACGAGGTGTGGAACACGAGGACTTCCCAGGAGGTCACCCATCCTAGTACTACTCTCGCCCAAGCAAGCTTAACAACGGAGTTCTTACGGGATCCGGTGCATTAGTGCTGCTATGATCGCACCCAAAAGGCTGCACGCAGAAAATTCAAATCAACAATAAAAACGAGG
>JARVXP010000033.1:0-24000 GCA_029856935.1 Cyclocarya paliurus
ATGTTGTGCTTAGTTTTACAAAATAGCTTATAAATTTAGCATAAGATGACCTACTCCATCCATCAAGTAAGATGTCTGCGTATCACCTATCCATATTGCTAAATTATTTTTTTCTGGATAAATCGGTAAAGTCTATTTCCCATTTTATCTTATTTCCAAAGTCATATATAATCAATGAGCTTTACTTCCCTTTATATTGGGTATAATAATCTAGAATAATTAATAGTATTTATTTAAAATAGTTATTCTTGTGCATCACGCAGATCTATGACTATTTTTCCTAATGTCGAATGGTGTAAACTCTAGTATTCTTAGTATTCTAAGAAAAAAACTAATAGTCACACTAATGAGCCTTAGTGGCCTTTATATGGCTCATTATGTCTTTCTCATGCACATCTCACTAAAAGCTTTGTTGACAAACTCTTGACTTTGGCTTCCAAGGAGATTGTGAAGTGTACTGGATGCTTAATTTAACTGTGTGCCATAATTTAGTTGCAATATCCATTATTCCTTCTAAAAATATTAAAACCCGAAAAAATTAAAGAACAAACTATCATTGCGATACGGATTGTGTGGATACCTTTTTTATATTACTTACTTTCTTTACTTGTTCATTGGCCAGGAAATTACCTCAAGTTCTATAGTGCCATAAACAAGACCTATCCAGATATCAAAATGATCTCAAATTGTGATGGGTCTGCTCGAGCGTTGGATCATCCGGCCCACTTTTATGATTTTCATGTAAAATTTCTATCACCATTTCTTTTATTTCATATGTAAATGGACCTTTGTCAACAAACAATTGCGTTATGATTTGAATGTATTCAGTCTTATGTTGGGCAACAAGGAACGAGAATCTTCTTACCACTGTCTGGCTTCTTGTTTAGGTTTATACGTCTGCCAACAACATGTTTTCTTTGGCTCATCAGTTTGATCATACATCACGTGATGGTCCAAAGGTGTGTTGGTGCACGCCTCTTATGATATAATATTTGCTTTTGATGAAATACCTATGAATAATGTTTGCATTGAAATACAATTCAGGCTTTTGTAAGTGAGTATGCTGTAACTGGGAAGGATGCTGGCAAGGGAAGTCTTTTAGCAGCACTGGCTGAGGCTGCATTCCTTATTGGGATTGAAAAGAACAGGTTTGATGTAACTTTTTAACTTGCGTCCTGTAATATTGTTCTTGCAAAATGTAATTACTTCAATTCACACCAAATTTCACATTTCTTTTTTCCTTCTCTTGATAAGTTCTTTGTGGGGAAATAGTAAACAAAGGTGTCTGGCCACTGTTGAAAACTTCTATAACATGATGAGTTTTCCCCACTCTTTTTCCCAGTGTAAAACATTAACTATTTTACTCCACTAGATTTCCATTTGTGAACAAAAAGTTTCATTCATTTTTATTCAGAAATAGTGTATATTATAGAAATATTCTGCCTTGGTTACCATTGGCAGAGAAGTTATATCTCTAGGCATGTTAGTTATTATGTTAACTACTGGTCATCTGAACTTCAGCGAGAAGCTATTTGATATATTGGAATTGTAGAACACCTAACCAACTCAACATTGGATGGATTCCATGTTTGAAAAATATTCCATAGTTATGATTATAAATATTTTAGTTCCATAGTCGTTGGTGGCATGCAATAGTGAAGAAATTAGTCTTAATGCTCCCAACTGTGCGAAGCAGATGGAATGATTGAGTTAGAGTAAACGTGAACTCAGGGGTTTGGACAGGTAGATTAGCAGTAAGGAGGTTGAAGTGGATTTACTTCTGGTGCGAGGTATAGACTGAGAGTTATGGACTTCCCTCCTGCTAGGGGATTGAAGAAAGAAGTGTTCCTAATATCTTTCGCATTTCAGAGAGGGAAAAAATTCATTAGCTGCAGATTGGCTGTTAAGATTTCAGAATTGCTGATAATTTGAATAATCCTCCAGGAGAGGCTCACTAGCTTCAATGGATTGGTTGAATCCATTTTGTTTCTTGGTACATATAATAAGTCATTCAGATTGATTAATAGAGGTAAAATCATAAATAAACATGCTTACATATATATAAACCATCTTTCTCATGCATGTTAATTATTAAAATGATGAACTTGAGGTATATCAACTTGAATTAGTGAGTTGAGAGAGGTTCTTGAGTGGACATAGCTTATTTCATCAATCGTGTAATTATTTTAATGTAGAATATTTCATTGTCATTGGCTGGCACAAATTGAGGCCAACAGAGACCTTCATTAGTGAATGGTTTGAACTGATATCTAAAATACTCGACTGTTTGTAGCAAGAATGATGATGTTGGGATGGATGAGCAGAGTATAAATAAATAAAACCAAATCCAAAAGCCTTTATGAGAAGGAAACGGTGGTGGTGCTTTTTGATAAAATGAAGGATGCCCATCTCATATGGTTTGCTTGGATGCAACACAGGCATCTGCCGACAAGGAGTCATTTGATTTAAACTAAGGGTGCTAAAAGGTCAGTAAACTGGTCAGATAGAATGTGTAGAGGGTGTGAGAGAAGACATGATAGCTAGGATATAATGGATCGTATGGCTTTAGACAATGTTGTTGTATGGGAAATAGATTGAGATTAACCGAAACAAAGCACATGTATTGAGCCTTTATTTAGCAATAAATTCATTATAATATTTAGTGATAATGTGTAGAGGGTGCTAAGATGCATGTGATATGTATTAGTACTAGCTGTGGAACAATTAACATTCTAATCATGTCTCTAGCTGAGCCAAAAAGAAAGCAAAATAGAAAAAATACAATAGAAAGGAAAAATCCAAAAATGGAAATCTACAAATGCTGTCCATAACATCCCAAGCTTGCAATTCCTAGTGATCCCACCAACCCTGAAGAGACTAGACATGACTGATGCTAACCGAAAAACATGCTCTGTCAATTGAGTGACAAGAAGTGAATCACCAAATAAATTGGTGATTACTTCTGACCCTTACAAAATGCACAGCGACAGTAACAAATATTTGCCAACAAATATTTGGTTCTTTTTACAAACTTTATGTTGATAAATTCACGGTTCTAGAAATTCATTTCAGACAATTGAACCTTCAATCCGTTTCTTTTTAAGAACCAAAAAGATTTGTGCCAAAATAATAGATGCCAAGAAGAATAAAAGGCCTTGGACACGTAATGGATCTAGAAGTACGATTTCAGCATCCCCCTGACCAAATCCACCAACATTAAACACCATAATTATGAAATTGTCCAATGTTCAGAAATTTTCAGTTCAGTTTTTAAGGGTAACAGCCTCCACGATGCTGCCATTTAGTTTCACTAGTAAATACTATTGGGTATACAGAAAGAATGCCTAGTTTGTCTTGATCTAACCTGCTTTGATTTTTATTAATTGTCCAAATTCACATTTTAAGCCTCTCAAACATAGCTGATGAGTAGTTTTCTTAATAGTTGAGGTTCTAGCCGGAGGAGATCATAAATAAATACCTGTTTGTTTTAAATGTCTGACCATCTCAATCATGAAGAATATTATCATCTATAAGAGAGATAAGCTGCTAAGGACTTCCATTATTTCAATGCAGTGATGTAGTTGAAATGGCAAGCTATGCACCACTTTTTGTGAATGCCAATGACAGGCGGTAATTTTTCTCCCGAACTTTTATTTTTAAAATATCTTTCCACCTGTTTGACTTTTGAAAGAGAAAATTGAACCTCTATGCTATATAATTGTTGTACTGAAATTGTAAAACTATCTATCAAGGTGGAACCCAGATGCAATTGTCTTTGATTCTTCACAGCAGTATGGAACACCAAGCTACTGGGTGCAACGTTTTTTCACGGAGTCGAGTGGAGCAATTGTTCTTGATACAACACTCAAATCAAATACATCTACTTCTCTTATTGCATCTGCAATTACTTGGAAAGACTCAGATGTTGACAAGACGTACCTAAAAATAAAGGTATGCTTGCTTGTAATTAATCTCACTATCTTTATGCACTACCCCATTTTCCAGCACATACAAATTCAAAGATATTTTCGGATTTTACTTTGTTCACTGGAAACCATCTGAGGTAATTGTTTCCATGAATCACTTATCTTGAAAGAATGGTTCTCTCTCTCTCTCTCTCTGAGGATCATTCCAGAAGTGTATATTACATATCTTATATATATAATTTCTATATGTTAACACTTGACAATTTGTTTAGCTGGCATACTCTTTGTTTTCTTATAACATTTTGCTCATTTGTGTTGCAAGAATTGCAGGTACTGGCTCTTATTAACGTTCTTTCATAAATTGTATTAGATGAAATGATACGGTGTCTATTATGCATTGTACCATTCGTTTTTGCGTTCATGTTGCTATCTTTGCCTGTATTCATTCTGTGGTTGCACTCCCCTTTTTCTTATACATACACAAGTATGCATTGGATATTTATTTATTTATTGGTTGGCATCTGCAGTTATTGAGAAACTTGAGTTTTTTATGCTGAATGTTGTGCTAGATTTGTGTATGTGCTTCTGTTGGCACAAAAACAAATCTCCATGCTTACTAATTTATGTGTAGACATGAAAGGAAAGAACCATCATATGGAAGCCCAAGACTGCAGAACATTGTTAGACATCATACGCAAGTGGTGTGGTATATTGAGCAGCCATCTACTGTTGACTATACAGAAGAAAAAAAACATGTACTCAAAACGCATGGATAGATAAATATATTGATGGAAGGCAAGATATAGAACAACAATGGGTCGTGTAACATTCAGATCAGTGTGATGAATCTTTATAGTGATTTTGCTAAGCTCTCTCTGCATATATCCTTGAAGTTCTCAAGCTTGATAGTTGCATCATTGGCTTTTGTCACTGTCTTATAAACTGATTGTACTATTGTCTGTATCTGACTTATTGGCATTGTTTTCACTCTGGGAGGATTTTTTTTTCTTTTTGCAGGTCGTGAACTTTGGAAGTGGCCAAGTTAATCTCAAGATTAGCGTGGATGGAATGGAGCACAACTCAATCAAGTTATCTGGGTCAACAAAGACCGTACTCACCTCTGATAATCTCATGGATGAGAATTCCTTCCAAGAGCCAACAAAGGTAATTCAGAAATCGCTTTTTTGGTCATATCAGAAAGCATGTCTTCTAACTGGCGTGGGGTTCTCCACATATTCATGTATTTGTTCATGTCTTCTAAATGCCCTTTCCATGATTACCTTCAATTAAAGATGATCTTTGGACATTATGAAATATTAGGAGAAGTTATTAGTATATAATTATGAAGTAAGTGAAATATTCTTTCACCAAGACAATGATCTAGGGGGTACATTCTGAAATATTTTGAAAGATAATGGTCGTGATAAGATTTTTCCACCATCTTCACACCCAGCCAAAGTTTGGTGAAAAGCTAAAGGGAAAGTTATTTGCAGTTAAATGTTGAATTATTTATTTACTTCTGAATAAATGTTGATTTAATCAGAAACTAATTAAATAGCAACAATTTAGCTGAATTTTGCTATTAAAATCTTCTAGTCAATTCAGTCTATCTAGGGTCATCATCTCTCTTGTTTAGTTGATGGCTTTCATGACTCCCAGGATCCACCACAAATAAAAAAATGGCAGTATGAAATAAAAGGAGAAGAAAACTTGACAAAGGGGAAAATTGTTCTCATAAATATAAAGATGATTGAAGATCTGTAAACCGACAATAAAGCCAAGTACAACCCCAGGCTATGCAGTCAAAGTTGGATCTCAAAATGTGTCATAGAGTCCCTCATTTTCTGAAAAATTCATGGAAGAATTTTAGTCTGTCTTTCAAAATGATACCAAAGAATTCTTAAATTTCCTGAGATTCAAGTGCTTGTTCTAAGGAGATGTAGGAGGATATAATCAGAACCTTTGTTCCTTAGATTTCTTTTGACGAGATGGCCTTCGAGAATGGTTTTTATGCAATCCACAATTTTGAGTATGCTTAAAGCAAAAGAAAAAATGCTACCCTCTTCTGCTTTATTAACTATGGTAGACGCAGGAAGTGGTATAAAATGGAACTTGAGGCATAACATACTGCCAATCTTCTGTTGACTAGGGTTCCAAAACAATTTTATGTTCTGAAATATATGTAGTCCGATTGCACATTGTTTCTGTAGTCGTTGCACACTCGGCTTTCAATGTATCACCCCTTATTGATAATACATCTACATTTATATATAGACGTAATCCTATCAGCTTAAGTTTTTGAGATATCGAATTGTAAATGGTACAATTATTATCTTCTCGTGAGTTTTTCATTCTTATTCATTTATTCTTTACCACTTAATTTACTTAAGAGAATGTTTGGCTATCCATTTAATCACTAGGTACACCTCATCCAAATTTTTAAAAGCATGTTCTGGTACTTCCTGATTTTGTTTTATGGCTATAATCTAAAGAAATGATATTTGCAGTCCTAGGGTGTGTAAGCCCCGGCACTCCATTTAAAAAAAGTAGTTAAATATGGGACTTATATGAAAAAATTAATCTTTTAATGGTGGACCCCACCCTTTTTCAAAGGGAGTTCATGGGGCTTGCACACCCTAGGATTGTATCGGATTGTATCTAGCATTACCCATCTTTTTTATTAACATCTCTAGTTATTATACCAATCTAGTTACTCTAATTTCTTGGAACAAGTTTCTATTTTTCTTTCTGCACTTCTTTTCAAGCCCTTGCATGTAAAGGAGAGATATTTGTATCAATTGTTTTGAGTCACAAAGGAGAGATACTTAAGCAGAAGGCAAAGGACTATATTCATTTTGTATTAGAGACTAAAACAGTTCAGTTTTTAGAAATTTACCAGAAGTTTTAATAGAACCTTATACAGGGAACTAGCCTAGGGTGTTTGATTAACATTTATCAAGGTTTATTTTTTTTTATTTTTCGTTGTGTAAATGCAGGTCAATCCGGCCAAGACTCTGCTCGAAAATGCTGGCAAGGACATGGATGTCGTACTCCCTCCACATTCTTTCACTTCATTTGATTTGTTAACGGAATCCAGCGACCTCAGGACCATGGCTACTGATGCTTTCTCCAGATCGTCTTACTAAAATATTTAACAGATGAATTATCAAGTGTAATCTTAAGAAATAAACTAATAACTCAACTGATGAATTATCAACTGTTCAGGATGGCATCCTTGCATGCCAACTGCTCAGTTGGAGAGTAGTATATTGCTGTAATATATAGTATCATAAAAAAATAATATCAAACTTCTTGCTTCTTTTCAGTTTTATGCCGAATATATGATTACTATATCCAATACTCTTGTTGGAGAAATTCTGTCTTCCAGTTCGTTCGGATATTCCGATGCGCATGTTAAAACGTAAAATTCCAACCCAAAATTCTTTTCCATAGTCATTCCAAAATACTAAATGGCTGGTCCAGAAAAATCATTGTAATTTGTTGATGGCGAGGGCAGGGTGGCAAGCCCATGCAACCTAGGCTGGCCACCCAATCCGCCCAGCCTGCAGGGGTAACGGCCGAAAATCTGCCCGTTACTCCGAACGGGCGGATTCATTTAAAAATAAAAGCAAATAGACGGGAGACGATGGGTACGCGTCCACTTAAGTATATAACCCTAGGAAAAAAAACCTAATTATATTATCTTTCCACACTCGGGCTCAACTCTCTCTCTCTTTCTCTCTCTAGCCACTCACTCATTCCTTCTCTCATTTCTCTTTCTCTCATTTCTCTCTTCCTCCTCTTCCCACCTTTTTCTGTCAATCTTGTTGCAAATTTTGAGCCGTGGATTACTCAAACTGGTTGTAGCTGAGAGACCATGGGCGTGGGTCTCTCGAGTTGGTTGTAGTCAAGAGACCCACGGCTAAGGCTGTAGTTTCTCGAGTTGGGTTTCTCGGCCATGGTTAAGTTGTTTTTCATTATATTTGTAACTTCTGGTTAAATACGTATTTGAAGTTTGATCTAGATTTTTGGGATTTGAATATGAAGATTGTGGATATGGATCTAAAAGATTTGGTGATGGACCTATGATTTTGTGGGTTGTCTCTGTATGTTGTTTAGGAAAAAGGGTTGGGGCAATCGAGAGCCAAATGACCATGATGGATTTTTTATGGGCAGGGCATATGGGCAATGGGTTAAAAAATCTACGCGGGGGGGGGGGGGGGGGGGGGTGGTGGGGGGTGGGAAACGATCAGTGGCTCAAGGTGGGGGCGGGCTGGAAAATGGTGTGGGGGCAGTAGCATCCCTAATGGCAAGAAATGTCGGAGACCATGTTAACCCAATATGTATTTAATTTGAAAAAAACAAAAACCATGTGTTAGAAAATTTATTAAATACAATTTATTTTTTATTTAATAATTTTGACTTTACTTTAATTGAATATATTATTTTTACAATTTATGTCTAACGTAAATGATATATATTATATAATTTTTATTTAATAATTAAATGAATGAGAGTGGATGACGTGACATTATAACTCTATTTGTTTAGTAATTAATATAAAAATTAATTAGTTCTAATTATAATTCTGCGTAATGTGTGGTAATAATTAAAGTTTTTAAATAGAAATTAATATATGTAATTGTTGATGAATGGCTACATTTGTTAAAAGGTTGATACGTACTTTTAAGGCCACAATGCCACATCCTCATCTGTTTAACGTATATTATAAAGTTGAGATATTTTTAATTTCTTGTGGTGGTTTGAGAAAGCTGTGAATCCCATGATATATTTTTGTAACGATTGAATATATATTTTATTATATTTTCTTAATAAAAAATCAATTATTGACTGAAAAATCCCCAATCATATTTAAATGGAAAATTCACATTTTTTTGTTTCCAAATTTATTTAATTCGAAATTTCTCAAAATTAGCAATTATCAATTATAAAGACACCAATTTAATTAAAAATTATTAAATGAAAATCTTATAGAGATTATTTAATAAGTACTCAAAATAATTAGAATAGTGGATTAAATTGTTATATAAAAAATTAATTTAATTTTATATTTGGGAAATCCAAATTTTTTATCTCAAATTATTTTTCTGTAACGTCATTTTCATAACCCACTTTATTTGAAGTTGTTATTAATTAATGATAGATTGAAATTTTATTACATTACATGCCATCCAATTTTGTAATTATACCATCTTTTATTTAAATGATTCTATTCATAAAATCCAACGTCGAAGTTAAAAAGAGGTGCATGTGCCATTAAACAAAAAATTGCATAAAATATATATATATATATATATATATATATATATATATATATATTTATGTATCTCAGCCCCCCATTTACTGATTTTTGTTTCACATTTACAAAAATGAGAATACTGCACCATCTTAAAAATTACAATTTTCAATACTCACTCCTATATGTCCATATAGGTATTGCAATTTCATCCCTATGTATAACCATAGCTTGTGCCGATACGCTTGACGTGTCGGGAACATGAGATAATTCAACCGCGTCATCATTCACAAACTGATTTGGATAAGAATCCACATTGCTATCTCCCGAATATCTCATCATTGGGTGTTATGATTTGAATGAAATTATGTAGGGCATAACATGCAACAACAATAAGTCGTTGCCTTATTTGGTTGACCTCAAAATTTTGAAACACTTTTTTAATAAATCAAATGTGCATTCAATAACATTCCGAATTAAAGAATGACAACAATTGAAATAATTTTTATATCGTCTAGATGAATGTGCTATTACGTTCAACCTATAATACATTTTCCTTGGACAGGCAAAAATCCAATAGTGCATAGAAATGTTAAATCAACTATATAATAGTAACCTGAAATAATTTTTAAACCATAAATAATGTTATTTACGAGCTAAAAATTATAATTTAATAATATATAATATTTATCTTCAGCAAGCCATGAAAATTGGTTCCCTTTTTGACACAACGCATCGAGGAATATAAAAGCATCATGGGCAGTTCCTATGACACTCCCAAACCCCGTTTGGGATTGGACGGAAACTAAAGCTTCATGATATATAACTCAAGGTCACATACCTCTCGTACATGACATTTAACATGCAATACATCTAACATATTTTTAGAAATATGCATTGATCGTAGTGAAAAAAGTTCATAACTAAACAAAAGTTGAGTAATTTTAATATAGTACCAAAATTAAACGTCTATTAATTCCAAAATATTGTTCCAAAAGACATCCCAATACAAAATAAAGGTTTTATACCACAAACCCTATTCCAAAAGTACCATTAAAATGCATCTCCTAAAGTATCATAATAAGGTATCATTCCACTTTCCAAGTTCTTCGTCCTTTTGGGTCAAAATCCTTTGACTTTCTTTTACTTGCTCCAGTAATCCTCATGGTATGATTACTGTTTCTTCTAAACTATACTCCCTAGTGGGCCGGGAACTAGATTTGCCTTGCTCTTGCCCTTTTTAGGGTCCTCATGCCTAAGTTCCTCCTTACCTTTCGAGGGTTCCTAGTGCTTGTGCTTCTCCATCGCTATCTGCTTACTATAATGAGATTTCAAGAAATCTCATAAAGTTAAATAAAAAACATACATAGAAATAATATAAGCATGTATAAGGTAAACCATAAGTATGAATGCATGAGCATGAACATGAACATGTACTTTGACTGAAAACACACTTTTGTCCCTTATGTAACCTTTTCTTTTCAAAAACCTTGATCTTGTTGTAACCATGTATCAAAGCAATGATGTAACAAAATAACCAGGTAACAATATCTCACATTTCCATTTTTATTAAAAAAAAAATCACTAGCAATCTTGTTCCATATAATAATGGGTGGACACCTCACAGCTATCCCCAAGAATCGTGGGCTCCTTCTCTGCTAGTTACCGCATCACATTACCAGTCCTCTTGACCGAGTATGAGTACATCAGAGTCCATATGATACGGTAGTTTGCAATTCGCATTCACTGCATTTTACAATGTGTTGTACCCACTAGCTTTGGATGTGGCTATTTCGCTCTAGAATCCTTTAAGAAGAACTCATTCAAAGTCTATTTATTGTACTTTATCAATCCAGTAGTTATCACTCCAATTTAAGCACTCTAAAGTGGACAGATGAGTTCCTCCAAGAAATTCCTCCATCCTAGCATTGGGTTCATGACAAAACCATTTTCTTTTTAATACACAACCTAAAAACATGTGACATGTGACTTGAGATGATGCCATATAACTTTTATGCAATAATATCATGTACTTGTGCTATATACAAAGAATGCATTACATGTATAGCTTGAAATAATTAGAACATGCCAAAACATATACAAGAATATAAAATATGAAAGCTCAACAAGGCATATTCCATTTTTCAAAAACTCCAAACATGTCATTTGAACCAACAATTTTAGTAAGCATCATTTGAGCATAGCATGCACGTATAAGATGAAAATCATTCATAGCATGTAACAAGTAGCAATTTAACAATCCAACTTGCCGATTGTGATCATTTCCTCGATATATCCTTCACATCTTTCGACCAAAAACTCTCTGTTCTCTCTCAACACTCTCCCTCTAAACCCTCCCAACATCAGAATTGGCCAGAGGGGGTGGGAGCTTAGGCTCCTTCCCCCTCCCCCCTTTCCTTCCTCCTCTCTGTCTCTGTTTAGTGTTGGTTTTAGTTTATTTTTGTGTTTTTTCAGGTCTTTCGAAGGGAGAACTGCCGTTTGAGACCATCCGGCACCTAACAGCCTACACGCGCCCCACCAGGAGCTTGCCCTGCCGCCGATCTGCAAAACCTCCAAATGCGGCCTCCACTGGAGTGGCGCGTAGCCCGCACGCGCGGGGCGAAGATTTCGGAGTTCGCCTGCGCGTGGCCTCCACGCGCCACCAAGGGACCCTCTGCCGCTGCAACGCGCGGCCGATCCCGGTTTGGCGTCTCTGGATCTTCCAAGCTTGACCATCAGTTTTCTCTTCAACAGCCTTTTTTTGTGCACTGATTTTCTGATTTACAGTGTTTTCACAATGTAATTTATTTTATGCATTGTCTTTATTTTCTAAATTATAAACCCTTATTATGTTATTCCCATTCGGACTAGGTCCGAATGGAGTATCTCCCCACTCCGCGTAGGCGGAGATAGCGGGGCTCCCCTCCTCCACGTCCCGCTTGGTCGGGTATGGAGGGTTTGTGGGATGGGTACTGTTACCTCTGTCGTAGATAGAGGTGTGCTATCTCTTAGACTTAGGTCTTTAGAGATTGGCCATATGGACTAAACCAGCCAGTCATGAAAGTGTACTGGGGCATTATTAACGTTTGTAATTGGCTTATCTTTAGGTCAACTTTGTATGTCCTCTTTATCGAAGGGAATGAGATCCGTTTATTTTCAAAAAAAAAAAAAAAACAATCCAACTTAAGCAACCAAAATGCAGAGTTTACACATAAACATAAATACATTTTTCAAAAGTAAGTTAGAAACTAATTTACAAAACTCCACAAAGTAACTTTTTTCCAAGGTTCAAGCAAGCTGAAAGTGTATATTGTAATTATTAGACCTTGAAAAAACATTAAAACCCAACATAGGTGTCGTGTACTAGGGTTTACGCTCCTAACCCTAATCGGCTAAAAGCTCTCTTTTGTGATTCTTGAATCACACAAACACATGGCTTGAGAAACACAAGTGAGTGTGTGTATAACAAGTGTGACCTCATCCAACAACCCTAATGTCCGAAAGTGCATGGCATAAATTGGACTTTTTCAAGAAATGACCGTGTTAAACCCTACATGAAAGCCCTAGTGATGGCCAAGCATGTACTTCTACAAAAGTTTCCCCTTTCCATTTTGCCATCAAGGATTCGGTCTCTTAGAAAAGAAAACCATAGACAAGCCATATTCGATAGGATTTAAGCATGGTTGCCTTCTCATGGTCAAACCAATCAATCACTCTATAATTCCCGTGAGGCTTACAACAAAGCCATAACACAACCCTCAACTCTCTTAAGCCGAACTCTCCAACCAAAAACCCTTGCAAGTGTGTGTGTACATCAGAAGAGAAAGAGATAGTGGCTTGAAGGTTCTTACGATACAACCCTTCCCAACAAGATATTATCGGTTTCCATCCTATGCTTATACGAAATGAGTGTTTGGATGAGAAGAAAATGGTGCTTGGTTCTTTCTTAAGGTGGGCGAGATAGAGAGGAAAAAGGATAAGGGAATCTAAAATAAAAATTACCTTTGATCTCCGTTTAGCAAGTGTATGGACGCCGGCCATTAATGCCACATATTTATATTCTTTTGTTTCCACTTATTCTCTCTCCTATCATCACTTATTTTTGGAAAAAATGAAAAGTTTTCAGAAAATCCTTTGCATGGGTGCCAAGTGGCCCCTTCTTCTAGCCCTAGCTGAAATACTCTTCCTCTTCCCTTCATCCTTGTGTTTCTTGGAAACGTAAAGGACTCACTTTGCATAGAAGACAAGTGCGCCACCTTTGGGATGATTGAAAACTCTAAGCCCCCCTTCATCCATTTCTAGTCTAGATACAATGAACCTAAAGAAGTGACATGCATGGCTGCCAAATGGCATGGGGTTGGCATGTGGCTCTTACAAAAATCAAAACCCTAATGTCTACTTCCATCCATAGATTCTTCTAGAAGTCATCTTGCATGAAAGATAAGTGGTGTGTGGCTCTTTGGAAAACCGAAACTCCCTCTTCACCTCCCTCATCATTGCTTCTTCTAGAATCCTTAAAGTTTAATGCATGTTTGCCAAGTGGCATAGTTCTTGTAAAAATCGAAAGTCCCTTTCATATGAATCTAATGATTGCGACTTGGGGAAACTCAAGAGCCTTTCTTTTACTTTAACTCCAAGTGGCGCCTCTCTCTTTCTTCCTAAACCCTAATTGGGTTTCAACCCTAAATCCTTATAGGGTCGAAATTAGTTAGGTGTTGGGCCTCTCATTGGGTTGGGCTCCTATTGCACCATTACAAGACATAATCTACATTAATCTCACTTCTGACCTTCTCAATCCATTGGGCTTAAGTCCATCTATATCAAAGTAGAAATGGAAGCTAAACTGTAATGGCCTAGCTTAGGCCTGGATGTCACAGTTCCCTCCCACTCAGTGTATATGAATGTAAACTTCATATTAATGTCACATAGTGCCAACACATTTTGCGCAATTCAATGATGACGATTTCGATATGCCTTTTATAGTGTTTGCATGATCACCAAAATTAAATCCAAACGTAAATTAAAACTGAGAATAAGGCATAACAAATATTATAGTCATGAAATGTGTATTCCACTACGCATCACGGTCAATTTTAAACTTTGATTAAAATGGTCGACATATGGTACAAATTCATTGGATTGCAATCGTTAGAAGGACAAAATGGTCAGCAATGCAGTCTATTCGAGGCTGACAAGTGCCTAAAATAAGCTAATAGCTTATTAAGACTAAAATTATTTATATATAAATAATGCTATTATGTCGACTCAATTTGCTCTCTCATTTTGAAATTTCATATATTTTAATTTTTTTTTTTACTGAATAGTTAAGAAAGTTATTATTAGTCTATTGATATATTTTTATATATTTTAAAAATGTTTTAAAATGATAAAAAAGAAATATGAAAAAAAATTTAATTTTTTTTAATTTTTTTCTTTACTTAATGGTTAAGGAAGTGATTATTAGTGTATTGATATATTTTTATATATTTTAAAAATGTTTTAAAATGATAAAAAATTAAAAAAAAAAATAAAAATTGAATTTTGAACTAGCGGTCACTTGGACCGGGCTACTCTGAGTGTCAGATACTCAGAATAGCACTGCTCTTTATATATACCCCAATTAAATATAATCCGTTCTTGATCAGGCTTTTATACGGTACTAATTCATTAAGTTACAAATCACACACATCCGAATCATTATAAATCCAATGATCGATTTTCCCCCAAACTCCATAGAAAATTCACATTTGGGAGAGAATCAGAATCCCTTTACAAGCATTTGCCAAACAATGGTACTAATTCATCATGCAAAATGCAAAGTTGAGCGCATATATAGTAAATAAGGGTACTGTTTATAGGAGTATATGCTCTCTCTTTTTTACAGGATCATGATCATGTTGGCCGAGAAGAGAATATATGGAGGGATTTGTTTTCAATCCAATATCCAAGGAGAAGCAAGCATTATATATTGGATCTCATAGGAATATTTGCATAGGGAGTGAATTTACATGTTGGAGTAGGGATGTGTGGTTCAAGAAAAGACAGATCCGGTGGTGGGCTTTTGTGGCTTAGCAAGGGCGCACCCATATATCCTTTCCAAATCTTACCGTCATTTTCTTAGCTTGTAATTGGTTCAATGGACAGTAAGGTTAGATTTCATAGGTAAACTTTTCCTCTACGTTCAACTGGAATTATTTGGTGGAAATACGTGTCTCTTTTATTTAAATAATGTTCTATAGTGTTCCCAAATATAACTACCCATTAAGATGGCGATTTATAACTACCCCCTACAAAAGGCCTACACTAATTACGAAGATAACCCAAGATGATTAAGCAAATGTTCAGACTATATTATCTTCTTGGGTTACCAAGCAGATTAAGCAGATGATGACACAATCTTTAAGGATCGAGCACATTCCCATAAAAAATCTATTTTGGTTCATTGAAGTTGATTGTTTTACCCCATGGATCAGTTAAGCTTTTCCACATGATTGAGAGACAAAATGATGTCAACAGTCAATTGGAACATCAATACGATCAACACGCTTATGGATTGTGAAAGGCGTAACGTTGTGATACAAGTTAGTGTCTTCATATTGTTTTAGCAATGGAAACAAATCCAAGGGAACAGCAAAAAGGTACTTACAAAAAGAGGATCCATGACCTTAGTTTAAATGTAATTACAAAAATAAAAATAAAAACTTATTCAAAATGCTTGAATTGAGACTTTATACTTGTGGTTTCATCAGTTGTCTCCTACTTGCAACTTATATTGGTGTACTGGCCATTGCATGTTTCACTACAACAAATACTACTTTTTCTCGAGAGTAAAAGCCGTAAGAAAAAGTATATCCTTAGTAGGAAAAAAATTTTTGCCACCAATTTTTTATTTTATTTTATTTTTTTAAAGAAGAGGAAGACTTATATTTACTTCTTATTTGCAGATTTTTGTAGCTGACAGAACCCGACCAGATGTTATCAATAACTGGCAACACCATGGATAGAAATATGCATATCTCGAGGATGATAGACTATACGGGTATTGTTTGCAGCAACACTTCCGAGGGCTCACATAAATCTGTTCTCTAGAATGGCGACTGCTAATTGTTAGCGGAGGTGAGGCATGAGAGTTTCTTTTGTTCCGCGTCGAATTTTGCAACGGATTGTTGGGAGCCCTAAGCGCTGGTGAGCCTCGTAACGATGGCAACCCAAGAAACCATAGTAAACTCAATCGACCTGATAGGTCCCAACAAATATGATAGATGCTAAACGTAAATAAATTTCTCTTCGGGTGAGAAAGTACCGCAAGGTTTAATAACAAATGATTACTTAACTTTTCATTGACAACCACTGGCTGCTTAAATAAGCAAGTCTCAAACAAGGAGACCGAAATACAAGGAAATGAGCAACTAACGATTGGACGCTCAACTCACGTAACTGGACGCTAAACTTATGTAAAACAACACATGCAAATACACGATGCAAACGCACGTAAATAGCACGTAATCTGAACATAATTACATGAAATAAAAGTGACGTAAATAATGCAACTACTGAAGGCCCATTTGCAAGACCACTCTCAACTGCATTGACGCCTTGACCCAGTCCATTCCTCATTTCCTGCTGCACGCACCCAACGTCTTCCTCATTCATGCAACGTCGTGGCCTATCAATACCTCCCCCATTAGTGGATCCTTGTCCTCAAGGTCCACAGTTGGAACATCTCCAGTGGCTTTTTCGTCTAGCTATTTTCTGGTCGACCCGAACTCATTTGAAGGTCGTTTGCTGCTAGTATGGGTGCAGCTTCACTGATAAAGTTGCCACTGTCATCATGTCCTTCCAGCATAAGTAGCCATGACCCTTGACACCGGTGACCTATAGTAAAGTGCTCACTACAATTAAAACAAAGACCTTGAGCTCACTTCCGCTGCATTTCATCCCAAGTCAGTCGCCAAACAGGAGCTGCAAGTGCGGCTGGTGCTACCCAAGTTGTTGGCGGAAGTGCTAATGGGGCTCTCACTGGTGGTGGAGGATGTACACACGTCTCTTGTCTCGATAGTTGATCATCTTTCATTCACGTGAAACTGATAGCCTCCCTTAATGTTTGAGGCTTAAACATTCGGATACCATTTGAGATGTTCGTTTTTAATCCACCCATAAATGTCGCCACAAGAGCCCTTTGCGTCCAACCTCGTACCCAATTGCCCAAGCACTCCAATTCCAGCTGATAATCACACAAAGAACCATCCTGCCGTATTTTTGAAAGGGCTTCATCAAAATCTTCGCACTCCGAAGGCCCAAAATGAGCCCAGAGTTCATCTTCAAAATTTGCCCACGAGAGAGCTTGTCCTTCTTCTTGAAACGTCCTGCGGATCCACTGCCACCATTGGTTGGCCTCTCCTTCCAAGTGATAGGAGGCCAAAGAGACTTTTTGGACTTCAGGCGTATTTTGGAACTCAAAAAATTGGTTCACACGATTTAACCACTCCGTCGGATCATCTCCTGAAAATCGAGAAAATTCAAGTTTTACTATTTTGGAAGATACCACCAGTCGTCCCCCGTCGTTGCCTTCTCGGTGATGGTTGCCGTGGTTGGGATTCTCCTGGTTTGCAAACAAGACATCGGAGAGGCGGTTGAGAGTTTCTTCCACATGACGAAGCCTGTCGGCCATGCCGAGCTCCATCCTATGTAACCCATCATGCACTTCACCAAGCCCAGCTTCCAATTGCTCAATACGCTATTTATTGGTTCCCATAAATAACTTGGATCTGAGGCCAATGATAGGTCCCAACAAATATGATAGATGCTAAACGTAAATAAATTTCTCTTCGGGTGAGAAAGTACCCCAAGGTTTGATAACAAATGATTACTTAACTTTTCATTGACAGCCACTGGCTGCTTAAATAAGCAAGCCTCAAACAAGCAGATCGAAATACAAGGAAATGAGCAACTAATGACTAGACGCTCAACTCACGTAACTGGACGCTAAACTTACGTAAAACAACACATGCAAATACACAACGCAAACACACGTAAATAGCATGTAATCTGAGCATAACTACATGAAATAAAAGTGACATAAATAATGCAACTACTGAAGACCCATTCGCAAGACCACTCTCAACTGCATTGACGCCTTGACCCAATCCATTCCTCATTTCCTGCTGCATGCACCCAACGTCTTCCTCATTCATGCAACATCGTGGTCTATCACGACCTCAAGAATATCAATAGGTACTGGGAGGCCGATTTCTTGGATACTGTCCATGAGTTCCTAAACTTTGTGAGGATCCTTGCCACCAATTTGTTCCGTGGAAGACTTGTGGCATATAATTAGTGAAGAAAAAGTCTTTTTCCACCAATTTGTTATTGTAGGGAACTGGTTTTATTTGTTACTTTTCACACATATTACTAGAATCAATGTATGTTACCACTGGGAAGCTCCAATTTTATAATTTGTTTGGCTGCCTTTGCGTGTAGGAAAGGAAGAGTGTTGATCAAATTATATAAAATGAGCATTCCTAACACATCACTTTTTTGATCATATGGTGTTTGCATGATCATGACCAAAACTGGGAAGTCCTAAACTGTTTGGGTATCAACATTATTCAAGTATTCTCATAATACTCCACTATTATTCATTAGTTTATTATTACTTTTTATTTACTTTTTACTATTATTTTTTATTTTTTATTACTATTTAATATTTTATTATTATTTTATTATTACTATTCACAAACATTCTTAATACTTTTCAAGGATTCTCACTATCCAATCGTACATAACTGGGAGATGTCGCTACATAACTGGGAGATGTCGCAGTCCAAGTCAAAGTTGTATTTCAAGTCAAGGTTTCCACGTGCAAAGTATGCTATTTTTATTTTCCCTCACCCCCTTTTGAAGTTATTTCAATCGTAGCAGTTTTTTGTTTACTTATTTCGTGGTCTATTTATATGCAGTTGCCTCCTGGAAGTTTGGTTTTGCACTTCTACATATCCTTATCTCTGATTGATTGTGTTTTCAGGCGGGGGATTTTTATGAAGCCATTGGATAGATGCTTGTATTCTTGTTGAATAAATCCTTTTGGTGGCCTGCGTTCAGATAGTATTCCAAGAACTGGTTTTCTGTAATAAGGGGTACGCCCAACGGTATACATTAAGTAGCACAGTTGCATTATCCTTAATATCTTATGTTGTGAAAAAGTGATGATAGAAAAGTAAAATAAAACAAGAAATCAATCACACGATACAAAAATTTATGTGATTCGGCAACATGCCTACATCCACGGATTTACAGATAATTTTATTATCTTGAAGAATGATAAAAAAAACCTTGAGGGCAAAATACACTGTTCTAGACAGCCATATCGTTCATAATAAACATTTATATAGTCAACAGCAGAAACATTAATTTCATAATTATTGATTTATACACTCGAGCGAGTCTCGAGTAAACTCTTTGTCCAATATTTGCTTAAGCGACCTAAGGTGTCAAGTGAACTCTCTGCCTGAGTTTCACTCGACCGACCTTTCATGTGAACGTCGAACGAACTTTATGTCTGGCATTTTTAAGTCACAAACCAGGTCCAAAAAAAATATTTCAAGGGCAGCCTCACTGAAACTCTATAAAAAAACCGTAACGAATCATTGTCAGGTCAGGTCATCAAAGCGGATCGCGATAACACTAAACCAAGCTCCATAAACCCAACTTCTTATGTATAATGCATGACAATACTAGATCTCATATTACTTAAGTATCAACAAGATCATAATAGCATGTAATTTAAAGTTATGTAAAACGTATAATCATAGATATTCAATTAACACATGCAGGCTTTAACTGTCCAGTCCGCTCTCCAATATTAGTAGACCGAAATAAGCGTCCAAAAACTTTCTCCAAGGAAAATATGTCATAATTGCAAGAAAAGGAACCTCATTTACAAATTCCAGATTCTTAAGGGTCAATTGCAATATGTTGATGGACATTATAGCCTCGTTTGTTTTCCAAAAACATCTCATCTCATCTCATCTCAATTTCATCATTAAATTTTTTAAATTTCAATACAAAATAAAATAAAATAAACAATTCAACTTTTTCAAATTTTAAAATAAAAATAATATTAAAAAATAATATTTAAATTTATTTAATTTTTTAAATTTAATCTCAACTCATCTCATCTCATCTCATCCAATCTAATTTTTAGAAGCCCAAACAAAGTTTAAGAGGATTGAAGATTATTTTGGAAAGTATTTTTAGTTGAATGAACATAAGTACTTTTAGGGAAATATTTTAATCATCAAGAGATTTCATTAAAATAAACTTATAAATTAATATAGATTGATGTGAAAAATTAGATTATAAAATTCCTTTTATTGTAAGTACATATAACGTATTACATTAATGCTGTGTTTGGATGTTGAACTAAGTTGAGTTGATTTGATATGAGAAAAAAAGTATAACGGAGATGATCGAACCAAATTTGACCCTCTCTCTCTCTAACCCAACCCTCTCTCTCTAAACAGCCTCTCGTCCGAATCCAGTTGGGGGGAAGGGGGAGCCTCGGCTCCTCCTTCCTCTCCGTTCCCTTCCTCCCCTCGCCGGCCCTTCGTCTCCGGCGTATATATTCTGTTTCGTTGTAGTTTTTTCTTCATTTTTCTGTTTTTTCAGGTTGCATAAGGGAGGATCGCCGTTCCGGTAGTTCTAGCCGCCATCTCATCACACGCGCCACACCGGAAGGACGCCCAGGCGCCGATCTACAACACCTCCAAATCCGGCGTCCAACGGAGAGGCGCGTAGCCCGCACGCGCGGAACGAAACTTCCGGGTCCCGTCGGCGCGTGGCCACCACGCGCCACCAGGGAGCCCTCTGCCGCCACCACGCTCAGCTTCTCTGGGCTCTCTGACTCCGGGGCTTCCTAGATCGACCGGCAGCTTTCCTCCCCGAGAAACAGTGCCCTTCACGAGCCAATGCCGAAGCTTCTGTGCACTGTTCATCCGTGTTTTTTGTTGTTTATTTTTTTGTTTCGTTGTTTTCAGCACTTTGTTGTTAATTTTTCTGTTTTATTGTTATTTTGTTGACCTGAGTGTGGTGTTGGACCTTTGGTTGGGACGTACTCTGTGGCAAGAGCTGTTCGAGAGTGTTGGATGATGCTACGCTGGTGGTCGTACGGCTGGGCTTTGTGGTCCGTGCGTGAGCTGGGTGCCCGTCCAGTCCGATTCGAGATGCCGATGCATGCGGTAGGCGTGACATCCGGGTTCGCACTAGTGCTTGGGGTCGTTTTTGTTGTTTGTGGTTTGTTTTTAGGTGTAGTTTTGGTGTTTAGTTAGTAATAATTTAGAAATAGGCTTTGGATTTGATGTCCATAGCAGTGCCCCGTCTCATTCCTCTAGGGAGGTTGAGGGGCAGTCTAGTTCTGTTTTTACAGAACGCTTTCTCTATTTATGAGAGAGTTTTTAGAAGTTAAGACAATGTCCGTCACTGAGCAGTCTGTGGCGGGGAAGCCCCTGAGCTGATGCGTAGTTGACTTATAGTCTGGTTTTTCCATGTATTATTAAGTCACAGTTGTAACTTCGGTTCATTAATGAAATGAGTCTGATTTCTTCAAAAAAAAAAAAAAGTAGCATATTTGAATAGTAATGATATATACTCTGTATATGCAAATTTCGTGTATTTTTTTTTTAAATGAATTTATTATTAAAAAAATAATAATATCAGTATGTTTCTTTATTTTGTTTTCTTTATTTTGACTTTTTATATATTTAATTTTTTTATAATTAAAAAAATAACTATCAGTGTATTGATTTTTTTTAAAATGTTTAAATATATTTAAAAAATATTTAAAATAAAAAACAAAAAACAAAAAAAAAATTACACTAACTAACACAGAGTAGACATGTTCGGGCGAGAGTCACACCACTCTTAAAAAAAATATTTTTTTTATACAAATCTCATATTTATTAATATTTTTTAAAGTAAGTATGCATAAGTTGCACAATTTAAAATGTAAATATCACCTCAAAATGTTTTTTACTCGAAAACACGTGTTGAAAGTGTGTGCAAACTTGAAGTCGGTGATTCATAAGCAAGGCCAGGTATGGTTTTTCAAAGCCATCTTTTGCATTTGGGCATTCTTTTTAATTTTAGAATGAACTTATTCGCGTAAAATATATATATATATATATATATATATATATAGTTAGAATTTAATATTAATGTAAGTAATTATAATAATACGACATGTCATGATAGAGTATCATTAGATAGATTTGTTCTTCATGAATATGAGATGATTATATCTTTATTGTCCTCTCTACCCTATCTAATTAAGGGTGAGTCCTCGTATATAAATATTCTATATACAAAAATACTTTCAAGTTTTTACATTTTTTATATGGGATAATGTTAGTTCATATATAGATTGAAGAGTTTATTGGTATACCCAATTATCAAATCATTCATAGGCAGAATTTAATATATATTTTTTAAAATTTTCTTCAAGTGTTTGAAATTGTGAATAAATAATGGCACGTGTTTATGTTAGTGTCAAATGGTAACATTATGAAACTTTAATTTTATTTTTTATTTTTTTGAGCCATTTGATTCAATTAAAGAGATTGGTCACGTTCAAGCAGATAGGAAATTATATGTTTTTATACATTAAGGGTTGGTTTGGAGAGCGAGATAAGATAGAATTTTGTGAATATTAGTAAAAGCATTTTTATTGACTTGGTCAAAGTTTAAAGATAGCTAAAATTTGAATAATATGTGTCAAAAAGATCCCACATTAGATTGAACATTGATAAAAGAATTTGGATTTCAGCTATAGTCATTCACCAAATATGGAAGACTGTAGTAACTTAAACAAAAATTAAATGCAAATAAATAATCCAATGTGTGAATTGAATTTAAATAGAATAAACAAATATAAATTCATGTAATATTAACTAAATTTTGAATATGTATTTGGCCAAGACAATGAGGATGATAGTTTGTGAATAGTAGTTAAATAGTTTGTGTTTAATATTTTTTTTAGTTTTGGAAAATGAGAGAAAAAAATTAAATAAAAAATATTATAAAGTTAAAATATAGTTTTATAATATTATCTTTATTTGAAAATTTGAAAACATTTTTATTTTTTATTTGAAAGTTTGAAAAAATTGTAATAATTATTTTGAAAAAGTTATAGTGATTAGTTTAAAAATTTTATATTTGAATTATGTTTGAGAAGAAAATTGGATGAGATGAGATGATAATTTTGAGATGAAATTGGTTTCCAAATAAGCCCAAAAAGAATTTATTATTTTAAAATAGTAAAATAAAGAGTCAATGACTATTTTGAATGAAAAAATTTATTCATCATCTTAACTTCTATTATCTCATAATATGATATTAAATAGTAGATTTATAAATAAAATATAATAAATAAAATATAATAATCTAATATCACATTATAAAATAATAAAATAATAATAAAAATTAGAATGGTGAGTATTACTATTTTGAATTAGAGAACTCAGATTCTAGTAAAAACATATTTTCAAAGTTGAGTTGGCATTAATTTTAGGCTTGATCTGTCTTATCATTCGCCAGACAAGTCCTTAATCCTCCTGCGTCCAAACGGCATTATACTATCCGTCATCAGACCACGCTGCAGCAGGATTAACCGGATGGTAACCCAATTCCTCACCCATATTGGACCATGACATAAACCCATTCGCAAATCAAAATATCAAACACCAAACAGAACTCTCTCTCTCTCTCTCTCTCTCCCCATAGTTCGATCATCTGCTTCAATGGCCAACGTGCTCGAAACCCTCA